>VZTT01024151.1:3163-17511 GCA_013400855.1 Buphagus erythrorhynchus
GGGTGAGGTTGCCCCCAAGAGGCAAATCTGACACAGCAAGTAGAGAGGGAAAATGCTGAATTGTGCTCTAGAGGTACCGCATAGGAAGGATTTAAAAAAAAAAATCTCCTCTTCTGCTCTTACTTGTACTTTTCCCTGGCTGCAAACATCTACGGATGGGGTGGGAGGGGAGAGAAAGGAGGTCAACTCTGGCATCTGGTTGGCTGTGTTCTGCTGGAGTTCCTGAACCACACAACTCGTTTTCCTAGTCTCACTCACAGGGTCATTAGAAAGATCAAAAAATGTCACTGAGTTTTCTTCGGCCAAATTAAACATTTGATCCCATATACCTCACTAGACTCCTTTAGAGCAAGGGCTGGCACCACCTTCAACAGCAACTTCTGTCTCAGGAGTGGATGGAGAGACACAATGGACAGTTTGGAAACTGTGAGTTGACATGAAATCCCTCAGCTGTTCACATAAGGCACACAGGCAGTAACACCACACTGGACCAAATCCTAGCACCTTGCAGGGGGTGAAGGAACAGCACTGACATCTGGGATATCTCCCCAGCACATGCTCCACCCTCCAGGGATCAGCAGCCTGAAGCTTTCTCAGCCAGGGAGAACTGCTTTCATTTCACAGACCCCTGCTGCATTTTTCTGCCATAAAATGCTCTTTGAACCTCTAAGCTTTTAGCATCCACAACATCCTGAGGCAAGCAGATCCCCAACTCCTGTCTCCTTTTGTTTGCTTTGAGCTTTCCTGCTAATAAAAGAACTATGGAGTCTGAAGTCATATTACAGAGTGCCATTGAATGGCTTCTCCTTATTTGCCCTTTTTCAGGCCATTTGATTGTTGAGCTCTCCATCTTACTTTACAACATTACAACTAATTCAGAGCGATGCAGCCGACTTAGGGCCACTGCAATTTATTCCTGTCCTTTACACACACACAGAGACTCCCTTACAAAGGGCTAAACCTGTGACATAACCACAAATTTAACCTTTCCTGCAGCTGCTTTTCAAGACGACACAGTTTAAACACCCAAGCTGAGATGCACCCAGGGTACTCACAGCTCCTGCACCGGGCTTCTCGTGGGTCCCCCTGTCCTGCTCAGCCGGAGAACATTCCTGCATCCCCAGGACGAGCCCCTGCTGCAGCACCTCAGCTCACTGTCAGCTCCAAACTGGAAGCGTCATCTCCAAAATTACTGTTGCACTGGCTCCTGCCAGACTCTTAATTAGAGGAAGGCTGACACAGTTTCTCAGCAAACGGCATTCGCATACTGCGGGAAAAAACAGAATGAGGGCAAGAGGAAAAATGGGCTAATCACAGAAAATCAACTGGAGGGAAAAACACATTGCGCTATGCAAGCCTTACCATAACAATACTGGAGCACAAAATTCTGGGGGAAAAAAATGGGTTAGCACACAGGGGAGGCAGGCAGCGCTTCACAAAGGTGTAGAAGAGCTGATATGCAGTGCAGCATCTCAGCATCCTCACCTGGCAGGCCTCTCCCCACAGCCTGGTTAGGGCAAAGGGGACATGCTCAGTTTCCAGCATGCAGATCAATGTGTCTGAGAGCCTGAACGACGCTGTCTAAGGAGCCCATGGCTGCTCTGCATGATTTATGCTGCCTTTATAAAAGCCTGCAGTGTGAATAAAGCATGAAACTGAATGCCTTGCCCCCCTCTCCCCACCACTGCCCCTGGCAGCTTGAAGCTATTGTTTCTATTTCAGCTGCGGCCTGGCGGTCAGTCCAGGGAGGAAAGGGATGCTCTGCTCCTGCATCTGCTCCAGAGCCAAGAGTTTCACCAAGCCTCGGGAGAAGAGAGCCTGAAAGCCGGAGGCAAAGCCCCGGAGCCTGCGTGCCAAGCCCCAGCTCACAGCGCCCGGGTGAAGAACTCGCCCCGTAGCACAAAAACACAAATTACACAAAAACAGCACAAATCCATTTACCCTTTCTGCTTCTCTCTTCGAGAGCGAGGGAGCATCGCTCGCCCGGCTTCAGGCAGCTTCAGCCGTAAATGCAAACCCAAAAGGAAGCACTGGGACAAGAGTGTGTGAAAATGGCCCCTTTATCCACCCCTACACACCATACGGGCCAAACCTGCCTTGAAAAGCTTTAGGTTTCCCCCCAGGCTGATGGCAAAGGCTTTTGATGACAATGAAGGGAGCAATTCCAGTGGAGTTTCCATCCCCTCCCCTGTGACCTCCCTGCAGGGAACTGGGAGGTGGCAGGGAAGCTGGAGGAGGTGAAACATTAGCAGCAGCTCACCACGCACAGACAAGGGAGGCATGAAAAAAGTACAATGTATCCGAACGCCACTTAAAAGCGGCCTGAAAGTATAGGATTGGCTTTCTCCAAGGAGATCAAAATACCAAGATGGGAAGACACGAATGTTCTTCCTCTCTCACCACCCAGCCTTGCTTCTGACACCAGATAAAATACTCCCTTTCGAATTCCTGACTGCAAAGGCGAGGAAGTGCTGGCTGAAAAAAGCATCATCAGGCAGAACTAAAAGCCTCTCCACAAAGAGAAGCCCTTCAAGGAATTTACTTTTCCTAGGATCCTTCCCACCAGCAGCCCACGCCATTCCCCAGCACTGAAAGCCCTTTTCAACACGTGATAAGAAGGGGCCCTGCCAATAAAGCTGGCAAAATATGAAGGTATTTCACAGCCTGGGGGGAATATGGGGAAAACGGCAATTAAAGGAATTCTGATAAGCTAAACCACAAGGAAAATAAGCTAAATCCACTAATGATTGTCTGACCTCTCTGGGTAGCTCCTTTGGAGCTCCCCAGCAGCTGCTTAGGTCTCCTAGAAGCTCATCAAACCTCTTCCCTGCTCAAAGTCAGCTTGTCCCAGGAACCTTTTCTCCCTTTCTGGATGCAGAAAGAAGCACTAATGCCAGTGGAAACAGCTGCCCCTCTGGCAGAGAGCAGTGTTTCCCACTGGGGAACTTTGGGCAAGTAGTTTTCCAGAAGCTCACAAACCCAAGAAACGAGACCCCAGAAAAATTAGGAGGGTCATCTCCAGCAGAAACCTTTGTTTTAAGGGCAAATCAGAAAAAGTCACACAACCAACACAAACCAGTGGAAGATGAACCAACAAAAAACCAAAACACAAAGCCCAAGCGAGGGATACTGTGCTATATATACACGTTCTCCTGGGAAAGAAAAGAAATGGAAGACCAGTGTTAGTACTGTAGATCCAGTATTCCTGCTAGTGACAGGGTGAGCAGAGGAACCCAACTACCTGGAAGTATTTGCTTGAATCTCCACAGCAGCATAGTCTCTGTTGCAGTCCCCGTGCCCAAATGTTGGTCCCCAGGCCTGGTGCTGGACAGTGCTGAGCACAGACACATCTAATGGAGACAGATCTGGCTTTCTATGCTCTGAAAACCAGCACTGCAGCATCCATCCCTCAGTATTAAGTCTTTTTCCACACTGAAATCCTACCTCTAAAATGCCTTTGCAGCAATCTAACCAGCTGCTCCATCAATAACACACTTCAGGTGTTCCAGTCACCTGCTTTTCCTAAAAACATCCTCAACTAAATCATCAGCTCTGAAGACTTCAGAGAGTTCCTGAAGCTGCTGCATCAATGAAGTGTCCTACTGACCTTCAGCCAGACCTACCTGCAAGTCATTAATCACTTCTGAAATCCCCATCCATTACCAAGTTCCACAACAGGAACAGTGAGAATATGAGACGGACAAATAGTTTCATTGCCAGTATTCTTCAACTTTAAAACCAAAAGTGTTTGGGTTAGTCTAAGCCATAGAGGCTCATCAGGGAAAAAAAAAAAAAAAGAAAAGAAGAGGGCAAGGAGCTACAAACGTATTTCATAACCAGACTTTAATTTTTTCTGTTGTTACTGCAATAAAGTGCACCTACTTCCACATGAAATATGATAATTGGGCTCTTAATATAGCAAACACAGTATCAAAAGATAGACCTCAGTGCAAAATGCTTGTCTGAAGACATACAAAGCAGTTAAGACCTTTAGTGTGCAAAACAACGTTTTCTAATGCATGTATGTCCTGGCTGAGGGACAACTCATACAAATGAGTTGGCAAAACACAAGAGCAGCAGGTTTGCTATTTCACTGCCAGGACCTCCTTATACAGATCCTGTAGCAATGCTTGGGAATCATCTCTGTAAGGATTCTGATGACCAACAATTTAACCCATATCTAGACTTCAGCACTTGAGGAATTACTCCTCAGCTACAAAAAAATTGGATGGAAAAGTTGTCCAGACCAAACAGGAGTAGGGGAAAGAGGGAAACTGTTAGAACAGGCATTAAGCATGAAAACACAGGACTGGCTAAGCTGAGAATGATTTCAAGATTGTATTCATCTATAATGAGCTAATCAGCTGGGAACCCAAGCATTGTAACATATGCCATAAGAATAAAATGGGACCTGCAGTCTTTTTCTTTTTTTTTTGTAAAAGACAGCCCATTTTGTCCAGGGACATTTAAATAGAAAGGAGTGTCTGGTTTCATTTTTCCATTGTTCTTTTAAGTGAAAGTAAATATTAAAGTGGCTACTGTGTGTGGAAAACCCCCCAGCAGTTTCAACATGCTTTGAACTGCAGTACAAATTCATCTAAACCCCTCCCCTTTTCTTGTTCAAAATATACAGGCCAGCAATGTCACCTTTACACAGTAAGAAAATATATACACATTAAATACAGTAAACATTCAGCATTCTTTACCTTTATACAATTAGTGAAAAAAATTAAAAACATTAATAAAATTACATACAATATATTCAACAGAGTAAACAAGTGTTACAAGAGGGAAGGCAGATAAGCTATCAAAGAGCAAAAGATGACATTGACATAACAATGTAACACTTGAAAAGAAAATGGTTTAGTATGAATTTGCAAATCTAATAGATTTCCTCTAAGATGTGCGTCCATTTTATAGCAGTTCCTTTATATGTAATACACATAATTAAATTTGAAGGTTTTGTGGTTGGCAGGTTTTTTAAGCCTTATTTTACATTCTTATCATAGAGAATTTAATACAAGACAAGGTAATCTACAAGAATTAAAACAGTATTATAAAACACACATGTTGATGTTATTAAAAATCTCACTTATTAGGGGAATCCCCATTGTTAATACCTTAACTTTTTCTTCCTATATACACCCATCCTACAGACAAACCACAGTGTTATATTTAAGTGATAGCATTTGCACAGAGAGCACAAAAGGAGATCACACCTTCCTCTGATTATTTCATAAACAGCTCCTGGAGCTTTGAGAACATATTTTGTGTGCAGCAGGACTTCACACCAAGGAATTCAGTCATCATATGGCTTTCACAGTCTTTGCACAGGTGAGCCAAATGCTGTTCTCTAATCTCCACTGAGATGATATTCTATTCTCCATTTAAAGAAGGTACAACTTCTATATTTTGTATTTTTAAGAGACACTGGATGTTCATACCAATTCTGCTTTGCAGATTACCATGATTCAGCCCACATCTGAACCACTTCCTCACCTGCTCACAACAGGGGAGGTCTAACACTCCTTCTGAACTCGTATTTCATGTCACAGGGCAGTTCCTTCCCAGCCAACCTAAAGCAATGCTGGCAGGTATGTGCTGGCAAGAAAATAAATATGCACTGTTTTCAAATGTCTTGTGATTAACAAGGGAAACAAGAAAACTTCCCTTAGCTTTCAATATGGTAAAATATTTCTAGCCAGTTCTCATAGGGCTCTAGAAATGGCTGGGTTTTTTTCAGTTTATCCATTTCAATTTTTCAGAAGTAGAGCACTTGTAGTAAAAAATGTTAGTCAAATCAGATTCTTATGTGTCTAGTGCTTGTCTGAATCAAGCTCAAGTTCAAACTCAGATGACTGATTCTTCTATTCCAAACAAGGTGAAGCTCCATTCATTCTACATCCTCCTTGATTTCAGTCTCTGTTATTTTCCCTTAACTAGGCAAGATGTCATGAATCTGGCTCCCAGAAGTCATGCAGTTTTCCCTAAAGAATAAAAACAAATTAGTATACAAGTCAGAAATCCAGTGTCAGAAGAAATTATTTGAGTAGGCAAGTGCTTAGCTTGGGAGCACCACAATGTGCTGGAAAAAGTCCCTGGAATTTTATTCTAAACATTTGCCAGTTTCCCCTATGTGAATCAAGCCCAAACATCTCTGAAAAAAACAATACTTGAAAGAGCCACCTCGTTATCAACTTTCATTAATTGCTAAGTAGATTCTGCAGCCATGTGTTATATGTTACTCCTTGCTCTAGAACATGAAATATCACACACACGACTTTTTTTTCCCATATTGTTGGGAACAATTAATAGTCTTTACAAATGATTAATTGCACAGTTTTTAACTGCAATCAATACTAGGCATATATGTATAATTTAAATTTTATGTAAACGATACTCTGCATTACTGGAAAGCTAAGCTTTTCCAAGAGAGATAGCTTTATGTTCCAAGACAGGAGACTCAGACAGTTGGTCTGATCACATTACAACAGAATCCTTACAAGCCAAGGCTGGTAGAAAGAGCTCTGAACTTTGAGTATCAGTAGAAATTATCCACCTATTCTACCAAGACCAGCTAGGTGTCACAAAAGGCAAATATTATGATAATATGATAAAAAAAAAAAAGACTTATCATGGCATTATTTACTACTGTGTACTTTTACAAACATGAGAGGCTTTGCCTAATCGTGGCATGAAATTTGATACATTCAAAAAGGGAGGAGTTGAGAGCCCTCAAACATATGTGAATAAAGCCCTGGACTCAAGTCTCAAAGCCACGCAGTGCCAGACCACAGCAGGATGTGCCTCACTGCATTCCTGCCCCAACGTCCTTTTGGAAGCATTTGCTAATAGCTGTAATCAGAGACAGGCCCTGTGACTCGACTCAGGACTGGGGTTTCAGTGTATTACACACACCTTACAAAAATAGTGCTTTTAACAACAGAGGAGATCCTGCTTTTATTGAAGCAAGCAAAGTAAGAATTTAATTAAAATCCCTTCTAACACATCTAAGTGTATTCACAGCCATGCCATTTACATAGAAAAATAAGATCTCTTGAGAAGAATATGCCATTTTCAAGTGCTAAAAAATTAGTTAAATGCACCCTGCAATGTGGGAAGAGAGAAAACAGTTTCATTGCAGTACCTGAGTAAGCCGAGTGGTTTGTATCACGTCCTGCCATTTCCCATATATCCTAGCAGCCAAGCCTTTTACCTGCAAATTCACACTGATTAATTAAGCTACTTATGCTAAAAAAGACAAAATAATACCCTGTGTTCCCCCTCACAGCTTCAATCTCAAAAAAAGCCCAATTAACCCAACATACAAGGGCTACTAGAAAGGAAAAATTTTATTGTTACGAAGTATCATCACCTCAACTTCAGATCCCTGTAACTCGTGACTCTGAATGTAAAGTCATGCACTCCACAAACACATTAGAGGCACATGACTCCTCAGGTTAAATGTTTGGAATCACCATGCAAACCTCTGGCCTCCAAACACCACCTCATCCCTGGGAAATGAGGTTTGTCACAAAGTCTGATTGTACCTCGAACAGGTGCAACTGCAGCCACAAAAGCCAACAATGCAGCACTGGCTGCTTCTGAAACAAATTCCTTATACATAAAACTCTGCTTTTTTATAACCAATCACAAGCAGGTGTTTAATCCAAGCTGTTCACACTGAGATTTGCTTCATGTGTTGTGTTAAGACCCAGCACAGTGGCATCCTCTAGAAGTTACTGCAGTGTTACACAAATGAAGCAATGGAGAAAACCAGTGTAAAATTTTCCCCTCCCAGTGCAAAGGCAAATAGAAACAGAAGTGAAAGCAACCAGAGATACAACACTCCAATGTAAGAGTAATTAACTTGTTAAAAGGATCCATGCTCCACTAATCTGTCTAAGAAGAATGTTTTTGAGACATAAGGAAGCACACAACTGCAAATGTCTGATTTAAAGCTGAAGAAGCCAAGGCTTTTCAAAGCTAGGGCTGGTCACTTTATCACTGAGCTGACTTGGTTTGTTACAACAGCATGCAAAGCATGAAGGTCACAAAATTAGGACAACCTAAGCCTAGTAAGGCTCACACAACAAAGCAAACAAAAGGCAATTGTCCAAGCTTGATGCTACATCACATCACAGATGGCTTAAATCCAAAGCATTTTTAATCAATTTATTCATTTGAAACATAAAATAGAGACTTATGCAAGACCGGCAACTTTTTCAGTATCTGTATCTGCCCTGCAGATCTGTAAGGCTCTGCGCTTACAATTGGAGTCAGCTATCAGTGACTGCCACAAAGAGAAACAGAGCAACTCTGTGGGCCTAAACGTGGAGATGCCTGGCTAAAGGGAAGATCAGTCACATTTTAGAGCTGTTAGGAGTCCTATTATTAGCATAAGGAATATTTTCAGTGAATTAAAATGGGCATGTATTTATTACCCCCATGCAAAGATATGATGCAGACAGAAAAAACAGGAAAAAACCCCCAAGCCCATGAGGAACTCCTAGAGTTTCCAGGGCTGAGATGAGGGAAGAACATGCATCACAAACACTAAAAGCCACCCCAAAACCAAAACAAAACAAAAATCAAGTTTTGCATCTTACCTTAGACCGGTAAAACATTCTTGCATCTTCCCTAATATCACCTTTTACGTGCTTATCTAAGGCACGGCAAAGCTTCAGTATGTGTTGCTAAATAAAGACAAAAGTGTACAGCTATTAAATCTGCCATGTCAGAACTACAGGCTTTATTCAACTATTATATCAATTTAAAAATTACATGCTTCAAATTGAATTTTTCTCCAAAATACACAGTTAAGAAAGGGAAAAGAAAGAAAACAAGGATCATATCTCAAGATCCTCTATCTGTTGCTGGCATGCTCCTGGTAAACCAGGTCTATGAGTTTTTAAAAGCAGCTTCAAAGTATAGCAGAGCTATACAACACAAATTCTAAAGTTCCTACTAACTAATTTGTAAATCCTTTCTGCCCCCAATATAGCAAACACAGTGCAGTGCCATTCACATGTTTTATCAGCAAAAAAAGTTCTGCAGTTACAATAGCTGAAAATAACCTGTTCAGTAATGATGATTCAGGTAATTTCTGTTGTAGGAATCGGCTGAGCAGGTAAAATATATCCAAGGTTTTATGTGCTGATCTTTTATTTTCTCTAAATTTCTGATTACTTTAATAAGGCAGTTTTGCACTTCATGATCTCCTGATAATGATTCCCAAGGTCTTTCACATCCTGTTAATTTCTTCATAAAATTCCTGTTTTCAATCTCTCACTGAATAGCTGCCAAGAGGCTCCGTTCTGCAGAACAGGTGAGACATGCTGAAATTCTATTTATAAACATTTGCTAGTGTCTCAAGGCCACCACAATTTATCCCCTCTAACTGGAAGAAGGGCAGAAATGAAATAGTTAAGACTGATTTTACACAAGTCTAGCCTGCACAATATTTAGCCACACCCCTCTCTCCACTTGATGGCTAACAGGTCAGTGAATAATAAAATCTTCCTTCATTAAGAAATTGAGACATTAAAGAAACAATTGAAAATATCAAGTTCTCCACAAATCTAAGTAATATACTGAGACACTTCAGCATCCAAATGTGGCCAAACATTATTGTTTATGTCTCTCAAACAGTTCCTATGACAGATTTCTTAAAAGCCAGGAGTGATTCCACAGGGCAGAAGGTTTACAGAAACACCTTGGCAGCAAGAAACTCCCAGCAAATGATCACAGAAATCTGAACAGAAATACTGAAAGGCTAAGCAGAAAGTATTACTTAGCAGATGTTCACATCACATGGCACAAAGGAACTACCACTACAGAGAAGAGCTACAGTCCTTGCTTTCACTTGCTACACTCCAAGGAAACTGAAACGTGCTTGAAAATGTTTTACTGGATGTTTTTAAAGTTTTCTGCTAGACTGAAAAATTTCAATCCTACTTCTTAAGTTGAGAGAATAATTTGACTTAGAATTTCTGTGTTAAGTTTATCTCCAGATACTTTCTGAGAAAGATTAACATGACAAATGCCTGCTCTTTCACAGACCTATGTTTGGAGGTAGTTCCATTCACAGAAATACAGAAGAGTTCTCTGCAGTAAACACATGAAAGTTCTTCTCCATTTACCTTGCCCAGAACAAAAGTTTCCCCCAGTGCTATTATGCACTGGTGATCTTCCATCACATGATAGCTCTTACCAAAACAGACCAAATGCGCATGACAAACAATATTTTAAAATCGAAAGGTCTAGCCACTAAAGTTACTTACCCTTTGACTAGAATTTACAACATCAAGGAAACTGGCTTCACTGACTAGATGAAGTAGGACATAGATTAGGTAGTACACCTGGAGAGAAATCAAAAGAGCTTTAGCAGTCAAAGCACCATTATAACTCTTCACATCTAGAAACAGAACCATCTCTGCTTTCTGGAATGAATCCTCCAACAGCCAGGCCAATGGACAAGTATATCAACATATCTGCCTAAATAACTAATTTGAAACACTATATTCACATATTAGAAACTTTTTAGAACAGTATTCTAACTATTTTAAATAACCTAAGTAACCCATAAAAATGTAGTTTTAATAACTGAAAATTAAATTCAGCAATTGACTTTATTTTCCCATCATCTACTCCCAGATCAAAACACTTGCTGAGAGATTCCATGATAACTACTCAAATAAGCAAACCAATATTCAGTTTTTGGATGGATGAAAATACTAAATCTTTCTAACACTTGTTTGAGAGAAGGGATTAATAAAAGATTCATAAATCTTTTTCTGAATCCTGTAGGTGAAGATTTGGCTCAGCACCCAACAGTTTTCACTGATTACATCAGAAGGGAGGGAAGATCATCCTCTGATTACAGAAGCAGAGACTCAAGACTTCCCCATGACTCAGAAAATCTGACCATTTCCCTGTTTGCAAAATAATCCAATACAGGTTCCTCCACCACATGCTCCTTTCTTTCCTCCATGACTATAACAAAAATTAATAACATTTTAAAGATGAACAGCAACAAAACAGTGTATTTACAGTTCCATATAGAGAACTGTTAAAAAGTAAAAGAAACATTCCATATACAAATGGTATAAAATATATAATATTATAGATATTCTTTTTAAAAAGGCATTAAAAAAAAAGCAAAAGAAGCACTATTGGCTATATACCTCATGTTCTAGTTCNATTGGACTGATTTACTAACAACAGAAAATTGGAAACTGGGTGCCACTACAATATTAGTTGTCCATTGAAAAAGGAACAGAAAAGGGGTTTTTAATTAAAAAGGAAGTTTTCATGCTTTGAGTAATTTTTGACTATTCACAGACTTTAGTGCTTGGACACTTCCTTAGTAAAAGACCAAACCTATGAAAACAGTGTGTCTCCACATGATTACAAAAGGAAGACACAAAGAAGCGTAGACCTCGTTTCTATGTCTAAAATTAATGTTCAGGCATATAAAGAAGCACAAGGTGCAAAACATGCAGATTACACATGTGCAAAAACACTTTTAATACTATCTAAGTAAAAAATTATTAATTGATCATTTGGCAAGGGTCTTGAAAACAAGCTTACAATATTAAAACATTAAACACAAGCGTGCAATATATATGTTTTCTAAACTTCCAAATTCTACAAAGACAACACATGTAAGCAGTACCTGCTCATCACTGTCATCAGGTATTTCTACATGCCTTTTATGAAGAAATTTTGCAATTATCACTAGGCTAAGCCGTCTTTTTACTTCCCTGAAAAACAATTTAAAAATTATTTCCCATAGAATTTCTCAAACCCACAGTTTCTACAAAGTATGTGAGGCTATGCATGTCTTAAACAGAAGTACCCCAATCTCATTGCAGCTCAGCTTCTGCACAAGTAAACAATGCTACATACTTGTCTCCAAGCCTGAAGTTAATGACCCAACTAATTCTGCTTGCTCAGTTACATTATAGTTTACTAATTACGAAAATACAGAACTCAGAATGATGCTTAGAAGCAGACATGAATTACCCAAAGAAAATTTAAATTTTGGTCGCTCATACAAGAATTAGAGTGATGGATGTCAGAACCTGAAGCTAAGCCTTTCTTTGTTACAGAATACCAAGAATCCACAGCCCAGAAACTACATAAAAAATTTAACAACCCTTTTTCACAGCAGAGGTGATCAGGAACCTATACATGCACACACATCTGTAACATATGAGAAAAACCCTCTTTTTTTCTGTCATGTAATAAATATTGCATTTTTCTGACTTGGAGCTTATAGAAATAAACCAGCTGTTAATGATCCCATGTATTTCTGACAGTGTCATTACCGTCCACGTGCAGTCAAGCTGGGCACAAGCTGAACAAGCCACAGGAGGTTATGGTGATTACTGGAGAGTTCACTCACTGCCAGGCACAGCTCAGGCATCTTTAAAAGAACAACAAAACATCCTGAAACTGAAGAATGGCTGTTTGCCTTATTTGCAAAGGAGCACTCATCTACTCCCTAGAAACACAGGCAGCATAAGTGATAAAAGAAACTGATCTAACAAGAGATGACGTACATAAAAAAATGTCTGCACTGCACCAGGAGGTGAGTCTGCTAAATACAATTTAAAGTAGGGTAGTTGAGATCAGAATGTTTTTAATGACATCTTACCAGCATAGTGCAATAATTTCTTAATTCTTTCAAGATTGCCATTTTAAACATACAGGCATTTCAGCACACATAATCTTAAAATAAACTCTTCTAGAAGAGGACAGGCAACTCAATGACATGCAATAAAAACCCTCTCAGTATACCCACCCATTTCCTAAATCTCACACAGACACAAAGCTTTGGAGTTTTTCATATTATTATATATATTATTACTGAAAAATCTGTATTACATTTTCAGCCAGTACTTTTCTGATATGTCAAAAAAGAAAAAAAATTCAGAATAGAGTTGCAGTTTTCACAAATCTAGTACAATAAATTTATGAAGTTACCTTTTTATCCCAGTCTTTTATACTCATCAGAAGCTTTACAAAAAGGCACTGAAAATCTACCACAAAATGTCGTTTTAACTGTTTTTCCAAGCTTATTTTAAATAGCAACACGAGCAGCAGCCATATTTCTTGGTCAGTATATCCATCATGAATTATGGATGTACAGAAAACTAGAAACTTTAAAAGAAATACAGAGCATTAGAATATGGAATTGTTTTAGCTTATTTTGAAGCATGATGAGAACTTAACTTTCCCACACTCACATTAAAATGTACCTCAAGTGACATATTGTTTTGGCAACACTTGTGCACTAACATGCCCCCATCTCCCAGTAAGAGCACCCTTTTTTTTTTTAATACCTGCTGGAGACTCATTTTTATAAGCAATGGCAATATTCCCTGGACACTACTGGAGCAAGAAAGATCTTTCTTTACTATATAGATAATCCTCCTTTAATTGAAGGAAAGGCCAAAAGATTTTCTACGTATTCTAGTAATACTGAAAACTAAAATCAGTAGATAGTTTCTTCTATGTGAGGGAACCAACATGCTCTATGAAGTGCCAGAGCACTAAAAAGGAAGGCAGCAAAGCTCTGCAGTTGTGAGTGAAGCCAATGGAAGNTAGTAATACTGAAAACTAAAATCAGTAGATAGTTTCTTCTATGTGAGGGAACCAACATGCTCTATAAAGTGCCAGAGCACTAAAAAGGAAGGCAGCAAAACTCTGCAGTTGTGAGTGAAGCCAATGGAAGTCAAGAAACTGAAATCTGCAAAATGCTTGCAATAAACTCTGCTGAATCTGAAGTCTCAGGATAACCTCTACTCAAACACATGCTCAGGACTAGATTGCAAACCTTCTCCTCCCTCCCAAAAGAAAACACACACAAAAAAAGAAACCCAACCCACTGGAGTTTTCTCACCTTAATCACATTAATTAAATTGTTTTCAAGTAGACTGGGGAACGCTGGACTGGCTACATCTCCTCTTGGCCATTGTTGACTCACTGTTTCTTGCACCTGACTTCTAACAGAAGAAACACAATCTGAGCAAAAAATGAACAATCCAAAAGCCTACAAAGGCTCATTGACATCAAACTGAAGAAAAAAAATCCTGCATGCACCAAAATGCCTTCAAATCAAAATAATCCTCAGTTACAGAGCATCTAACACACACATATAACTTAACTTCCAGCCAATTACTTTGCCCAGCTATTTAGCCAACATGCCAAACCTTCACCAGGAAGATGCAGGACAAAGGACAATGCTCTGGTTTGCTGAATCCTTACCTAGAAGGCATTGTTTGAATTCTAGGATTATTTATTCTAAGACCTGAGCCAAGAACTTATAGAGTATGGGAAAG
>VZTT01024151.1:25659-49792 GCA_013400855.1 Buphagus erythrorhynchus
TTAGTTAAATCAGGGACAGGCCTGCCATATGTTGTGGTCACATACATGTCCCACAAGCATTTGATCTAGGCTGTGTGTGTTTATCAGGCTTAACCATTAATCAGGTAGTCATGGTGGCTGAGATTGTGAAATACTTATGAAACCACACTATAACACTCTTGACCTGTAACACTCTCGATTACAGAATACTAAGAACAGATTATATAATTACAGCTACTCAACATCTGCCCATGGTGATCATAATTCAGTCAACAAATAAACCTTATCAGAGATTAAAATGCATGAGGAGAGCAGAAGGCAGAAGAGGGAATTTATACAGGTATTCTGCTGTTTGTTTTCCACTCTAGAAATTGGTGATGGGCTGACCCCAGCCAGCAGCTAAGCACCACACAGCTTGGTCATTTCCCCAGCCAGTGGTGCAGGGCAGTGAAAAGAAAAGCAAGAAAAGCAAAGACAAGAGAATTCATGGGATAAGATAACAGCTTAATAAGGGAAAAGGCATAAGCACAAAAGAAAAAGCGATTCAAAGGCAGTCACTCAGCACCTCTGACAAGCAGAAGGATGCCCAGCTACACTCTGAGCAATGGCTACATGCCAGACCAACTCCCCTCACTTGGTTTTCTGATTGCTGAGCATGACATTATGTGGCATGGAATATATCCCTTTGGTCATCCAGGGTCTGCTTTCCAGGCTCTGTTCCCTCCCAGCTTTTTGTCTGCTCTATGGGGGCAGCATGGGAAGAAGACAAAGCCTTGATGCTGTGCAAGTACTGCTCCATGACAGGTAGATAACCGGTCTGTTATCAACACTGGTTTTGTCTGAAACACACAGCACCATATAGCTGTTATAAAGAAAATTAATTCCAACCGAGTCAGGCTCAGTACAAAACCTCTTTCTTTAAATACAGCCATTTCCAACCTGTACCAACTGTCAGGAATGCCACAATAAGACCTACTGCAAGACCTTCCCTATTAAAACATTATTTTACAATAGAACTTCCAAATCACTACCTATTTGACAAGCTCTTATTGAACAAATGAGCTAATTTTTAAAAACAAACCAATTCATCACCATAATATCCTGTACACAGGAATTCAAAGATGTCATCTATCCCTAGTGATCAGAATTCATTCAGTTTTTCGAAATCCTAAAACACTTCCAATTTTCATGAAATACAACCCCAAACAAAACACCACACTTAAGTCACATGCAGATCTCTGACAATCACAGACAGTGTCAAGGATATATGACTGGAGTCTAGACACAGATCTCTTAAATGTCTACATCAATTTCTTCCAGTTAACTTCAGCTCATAAAAATCTTACCTGACTAGGAAAACAAAAACATTAGACTGCACACACCTTCTAAATGTAACCTCCTAACTTTAGGGGGGAAAAAGCAAAAACAGAACTCCTAAAAACAACCAGAAGGCATAGAGCTGAATCAATCTGGCTGCACAAAGGATCTGTCAGCCATTCCCAAGACAAGCACAGTAACAAGCACATCCCTGCTCCAACTACAATGTAACTCCACAGCAGCACAGGACCCTTAAGCCAAGTAAGCAACTCTGCAGGCAAATAATTCTGAATTATCATGCATTATAAACAAGGGACAAAAATAATATAAAAATACAACATAACAAAGCTGACTATCTGCTATTTCAATATACTCTGGTGTAGCTTTAATGGGCGTAATGAGAACCAGCAAGTGTTGGTGCAGAATATATTTTTGACTAAAATTAATGTAAAGTAACTATTACCAATCAGTCACACACATCCTGACTGCTGTTAGCAAGAGTCCTACTGGCACCACTTAGACAAAAACTTGACTGAGTCTACAAGGTTTACTCAATTTTTGTAGAAGACATAGTCATGGTTTGTGCCCTGCATGGTAGTGGAATAGGTACTAGAAGACTACTGGACATCTCAGCTGCTGGAGCAGCTTGCTTTTTGTTTATAAAACTGAGCTAAATAGCAGAAATTCGTTCTCTAGCACACCTGAAAAGTTGCTGTCTGTCCTGTATGGGCCACATGGAACAGGTGAGGTTGGAGGCAATTTAATTTTTGAGTATGAGATGTCTCCATTCACCTGGGTCTATGTCTGTTTTGCTGGATATACCTACTGTATAAAATTTCATTCTCGTAAAATTTGAAATATGGGGTAATAACTTAGCACCCACTGGACCTTGCACTGTGCTAAAATCTATATTTTTTTCTTGCAAATGACATCCATTAAAGAATACTTGAAAAAATGTGCTTTTTTGTTTTTTAGCCAACTTACATGAAGGTTCAGTAATGGAGTTACTGTGTCCTGAGAAACACTGTCAAAAGAGTCTTCCAGGGTACTTGTCTGTGGTTTGAGACTTGAACTGAGCATTTTTTGCAGTGGCATTAATACTACTTCTTCATCATCATCATCATCTAGAATGGATTCCAAAATGTCATCCTCACTCTCAGAGCTGCTTTGCCATTTTCTGTTCAGCTTGGACTTGTACGTAAAGTTCCTTTTAACTTCTAGCTCTCCTGAGGTTTGTGAAGACTTGTGGCCACTGTCCATGAAAGACTCTTTCACAGGCAATGAAGGGGGAACACTTTTACCATTCTCTGGGGACAGTCCATGTTTCCCAGAGATTTCCATTCTACAAGAATCCGAACTATTTTCAGAAATCTCATGGATTGTATTTGAAAAACTGTTGCTGGGTTGAATACTGTATCCTTTATTCCATTCATGTCTTTCTAGTCTTTTATCTTGCTCTTTCTTAACATCCAATACCTGAGATAAGCCAGCAATCTGGAGAGGGGATTTTGTGCCTTTTGTTTGTGTTAAGTGGTGGGGAGAAGGCAACACAGTACTTTTTTCCTGAGAAAAAGGAAGAGACTTATCCAAGGAAAAGCATGAGTTAGCCAGCTGCAATTGATTCTCTTTGGTATCCACAACAGAAATGTGGCTATTTTTAGCAGGACTGTGTGCAGAATATGAAGATGCCAAACCTACAGTGGAGTAATTATTTTTCTCCTTTTCATTGCTTGAGTTGAGGAATTCCTCTGAAAGAGTCAAATCATGTCTTGTCAGTGTAGAAGGCTCCTTGAGTTGCAGAACATCATCATGAGGAGACTTTAAAAAGATATTTTTCACAAAGTCACACCTCCTATTTTTGCATTTAGAAGGTGATCTACTAAAAGCAGGATCATTCACTTCAGATTGATCTGAACTATCTACATCCACACTCATGGCAGTGTGCTTTCTTTTCCCAGGAGAGTCTCTTGGTTTGGATAGCCCAATGGACACCTTGAGGAAGTGTGAAGCAACAGCTGGGCTCTTTGGTGCACCAGAGGCCATTTCAGATGATGTTCTAAATGCATGTGGAGAAGATGCCTCTTGTTCTAAAACCTGTGTTAGCCTTGGTTGAGATGGGTCATCTGTGAGGTGTTGAAAAAAAAAAACAAAAAACCACTGTTATCACGTTTTAAAAAATCAAAATTGTAAAAATAATAGTTCTAAAAAAAAAAATCAAACATCTAACATCTGCTTTTAAGTCAACTAGGAGTAGAGCAGTGAAGAGTCTGATGGGTTTCCATAGCCATAGATCCCCTTTTTTTTCTTTTTAAAGTTTATCTTCCTAGTGACCAACCTCAAGATTTTTAGATTCCATTCTACCACCTACAGAACAAAATCATGTGGTTAAAAAAGTCAAAAAGCAACAAAAATACCAGCTCAATTTTAGTGGTTGATTCAAAAAGAATATTCTTTCTAGATTAAGCTGAAAGGCACAATTTACTAACCACCACAGAAAATGTGCATTATCCAAAGCACAAGAGAAACCATAAAATAATCTGGGATCAAGAACAATGAAATATCACAAATTCTAATGAAGTTACACATCAATGTGTTTTACACTAAAATCCTAAATGACTTTTAAAACTCTTCAAATTTGCCATATATTAGAAACAACATTGACTATTCAGCAGAAATTATTGTTTTAGTAAAAGAAAATAGAAAACAATTTCAAGGAAAAAAAAAAGCTATTAAAAAGAGACAGGAAGTGATGAATTCCATTAATTGATTAATTAATTCTATATTAACAGCAATGCTCATACCTGATACTATCTCCCTTGAACCAAAAGACGTTATTTTTCTTATAGAACATCCATTTCCCTAAAAATAAAGACAAAGGGAGAAAGGCAGAAAGTTACCTGTATATTTTCTAAAACCAGTGTTGAATCCAGCACAGACTTAGTTCCATACACCCCCAGAAATAAATTAATAGACCTCATTTCAAGACAAATTTAAAACACAGATGCAAAGATCTCTCCGGAACTCAAATTATATATTCTTTTTCTTCAGACTAAAAGTGACCTGTAATTAAATGCTACACTTTTAATAGGACCACTCCCATCTCTATCTAAATACTGTGGCTTAAATGCCTAAATCTGAACTGCTATTAACTGCAACTTCTAAATAGTAAAAATTTGCCAGTCTGCTCCCTAAGCCACATTGTGAGGAAATACAAGATTATAAGGCATTTAAAATAAAGGCACCTTTTTCTACAAAATACAATTTCAAGTTACAATTTCTATCGCATTTCCATTCTTGCATCTAGCTCAGAATATCTCCCTGCTTTTAAAACAGGATTTTTCACTGATTGTAAAATGATTAAGAATCAGCTTACCCAGCATGACCTAAAATTTACAAAGGAATAGCAAAAGAACAAACTTCTGTTACATATGTAAAAGGCAGCACCAAGAACTTGATTCTACTGTGTAAAATTAACAAAATCTAAAACTTAAGAATTCATATGCACAATGAGTCAGTGATTTCCACCTTTAATAGCTCTTCTAAAAACACCTGGTGCAAAACATTTGTTCCTTAGAATGGCTTCACAGGATGTGGCTTAGATTGTTTCAATTTCTGCTTCTCCCATTCCCTTTCTCTGCAGAGAGCTTCCAGTGACAACCTAAATGCAGAATCAGTAGGAGAGCAGAGTAATGGGGAAATCTGGCTTGAACATGGATGTGGCACTCACAGTGCCATTATTTGCAGCCCATTATTTTCAAGTATCAGCTTCTGGACGTGAAACCCATTTTTCAGAGTCTGAGCTGGAATCTGTGAGATCCACAGAGTCATTCTTCTCTTCTCAACTGTTTCCATAAGACAATGGTGCTCTTCTTAAATCCAGACACTTCTCATTTCTTCCCTGCTGTGGCTGGGCAGTCTTTTTCTTTTTGGTCAAGGAATGCATAAGAGACCCTGCAGTAACATGGAGTTTCTGAATCACAACTTTTGGGTACAACGAACCCAGGGCCCTGCACACTCTACCAGTCTCTGACATGTTTACACTGTCCATTTCTTCAATTCTTTTTCAAAAGACACCTACCACAGGACTCATTTGGTGTTTGGTCTGGCATCTTTTTCTTCTGACCTTCTTTGGAGAAGATGAATTCCTTTCAAAACCTTCACTGCATAAAACTGACAGTCCCACTCCTTCATCTTTTACATTTCCTTTGTCTGGTGAGGACAGCACAGTTCTGTCTTTATGGCCACGGTCTAGGAGAGAAAAGAAAAGACCAATTATTCACAAAAATTATATTGGAAGGAAAAAAAACCAAAACAACAAATCTTATTATAGTGTATTACACAATATTTTACTTGATATTTTCTCTCTCACATATAATCCAAAATTAATTAACTTAACAATTCAGCTTTGCTAATGCCATGCAAACAATCACATGACCTATGATGCAGCTTTGGTTGTTATAAGCAATCTGGCTCAAGCATGAGACATAACTTGAAATAATAATTACATCCCTATTTAAAGAAATTAGTTTAAACAGAACATTGATATTTTCAGTTACATTGGTAGAAAAAATTTAAATGTGCTCATTTTGACATATTTGGTATGTTGCTGCTCCAATAGGGAATGAGATTGGACTATCATTCTGCACACTTACATAATTAAAACTCATACAGATGTCTTCCACTTAAAAAAAAAAAACATATTTACCTTGACTTAAAATTGGTTTGAAGAACTCCGTAATCATCTGGTTTCTGAAGAGAAAACAAAGTTATCTTTTTGAAAGAAAAATACTTAAATGCCCATTTAGCTTATGCTATATAATTAAAACATCGTAAATTAGTTCTACAGATTTTCTTTAGTGCCAGTGTCTCTTGCTTCTGATAAAGCAGAGAGAGCATCATCATCCTCTTCACCTTCTAGCCTTCACTCTGCTTGGCTAATGAAGTTAACATGTTAGTTTCCTCATTCAAACTATTTTCTTTGTAATCCTGGTAAATCCCTTCCACCCTTCCACCTTAAACTACATTTTCCTGAATGGAACTGACCTCACCTGCATCCAGTATTCTAGGTGAGACCTCACTAACACATCATGTGATGACATTATGTCACTTAACAACCTCCCCATGTCCACTCTGAGCTGCTAACTCTAGCATCTCACCTGGCTTCCAACAGAGACAGCAGCCTACAGCCACCTACAAGACAATTATTAGCTTTAAATCAGAGGTTTTTTTCTCTGGCAAGGACAATTGAGACATGAGAACACCACGGCATTCTCCACTGATGAATATAGCTTCTAAAAATGGGTAGATTGGCTGAAAAACATGCAATTTGAACAAAATGCATCAGAATCTGCGAACTCTGCATCTTCTTCCACACAGCTGGCTAATGACTTTAGGCTATACTGAATGCCTGTTTTGGAAGTGTCTCCACATTCAAACAAAATATTGATGTGAGAAAAATTGTTCACGTTGTTGCAAGAACAGCAGAGGTTGGTTCCACATTTTGTTGCCTTCTGTACTTTCCAATGCAAAGTTACATTATTACTGCCTAAGCAACAGTGATAACCAAGGCAAAACCTGCTTACTCTGGAATCTAAGCTAACATATGCAAGTATCCATACCTGACTGTGTCCCTGCAGACTCAGTAACCATTTTTGAAGTTTAGGCCAGAAGAACCCACTGTTCACTTGTACAAAATGAATTTGGATTTAATTTTGAATCTTTAAGCTTGTAACCATCACTTTTACATTTTCTGACATGGCTTTTGCATTTCTAGCACCTACAGATACACAAAAAGCTGTTTATAATGCACTGATACTTCTTAAATCAGGATACTAGCAAGCACTGATATTTGAAGATACTGTAACTCAGTGAAAAGTCACCTGTAATCACAATCTGTGAGTGCACAAAACTGGGTTTGGTTTGCCAAAGAAAGCAGACAAACTTCTTGTCAAAGACTGGCTGCCTCCAGCTTGTCCCTGCTGTTTGACACAGGCCAAAATATGCTACAGCAAGAGTGTTAAATTTTTGACACCAGGCTCTCAAGTACATTAGACAGGTTTACTGGCACAAATCAGTTACCTGGTGGTAGCTCAAGCTGGTGCCTCAAAAAAGGGACCACGAACAGAAGTCCCTGGCCAATCTGAACTACCCAGCAGTCCAAACCAGTAGTGATTTTAGGGTCTGGGGTCTTGTCAGCCTTCATCTGTTCACTGTTTTGTTACCCAGTGGTGCTCTGTGCTCATATTCACACACTCTTAGGCTGTTTCAGGGACAATTTCAGTTGGTTCTGTGGTCCATGTTGTAATATGATTGTTACTGTTCACTACCACAATTTATGGGCTGTCCACTCCAGCTATTAATTTTAAAGTAATATTTAAGCCATTAAGATTGTCTAGTCTAACAACTGTTAATGTTCAGGTTGTTAGCCCCAGGTTTTCCTATAACTCATCTTTGACTTACTCAACAGAGCCTTGTAGTTCAAGTAAAGTTCAACTTGCAGCCTAACAACTCTTGCTACTTCTATCACTCAGCTACTTTCAAGTAAGATAAAACTTTCAGCACACAGGATCCCCATATTTCAGTTCAGGAGAAGAACCAAAGACTTAAATGTAGGTTTACTCACTGTTACTGCTGCTGACCAATTTGTTTTTCTGCCCTAGACCTCCTCGCACTCCACACTGACCTCACCTGCTCATAGCAAAGCCCTCTCCACCTGCATTCCTCAGGACACACCCGGTGCTTGCTTGGATTGCTCTTAGGCTGTGAAATCATCTGAAATCATCACAGCTTTCCATACTGCATATCCTTCCAAACCCTTTCTATTTTCCTAACTAAGCAACTGTACTTCTTTCTTCCCTATTAAAGCCCCATCTGCACATGAAGCACTGCTGGCAGACCACATCTCCTCTTCAGTTACCATCCAGATTCCTCTCTGCACCTAAATCTTTAAGATAAATTGTGATGGACAGAAATGTTAGAGGTCACTGATTCAAACAAACAATATTGCTGAGGCCCAGGTTTGCAGGCCCCAAAGGAAGGGGAGGAGAGGGGTTTTGTGTATGGTGTTGAAACCTCTGATGTGCCTAAGATGGAAGAGAGTGGGATCCCACCACTGGAGGATTACCACGACAAAACAAGCTGGGGCTTGAGCCAAATAAGGCACAGACCCTGCGAAGGTGGGAAAATGCTTTTTATTATGCCAGTGTCCTCCCTTACACAACTGGCTGAGGTATAAAACAACACCCCTCCATCCAGGGAAAGGTATTGGGATATTCACCCTTAGGCTTGAAGGTATTTATCCCTTCTGGTAAGGCATAATGTGAGAAAACATGATGTGAGAAACATCAGTCTAAGGTGGATTCATAAACCATCAAAGACCTCTGAACTGCCCCCAGACTCATTTCTGGGGTCTGCAACAGACCATGTTAAATTCACCCTCTCCAAGAGAGGTACCTGGGCATTACCACCCGAACATCTGCTAACTTACTGAACTCTACATTTTGGGCACTTCCCCCACCTCTGACTGATCAAGACTGCAAGCATCACTTTGACCAGCATACATCAGAATTGCAAAAATTAAGTCTCATCACTGGATCCATGGTGGTGATATTTCTGCTATCTACTCTTATCCTTGTGTTTTCTTTCTTTTCCTTATATATTTCCTTAAGTAGTATTTTCTTACTT
Organism: Buphagus erythrorhynchus; assembly: GCA_013400855.1. NCBI lineage: Eukaryota > Metazoa > Chordata > Aves > Passeriformes > Sturnidae > Buphagus > Buphagus erythrorhynchus. The sequence continues at coordinate 34,639 of VZTT01024151.1, forward strand.
TTATAATGTCACATTACTAGAGATAATAACCAAAAAAGCTATATACCTCATTCCCACTGCAACCAAATTATTCTAAAATAAACCCTGTGTGTATATACAAACACCAGGTATTCAGTGTTCTTTCTTGCTAATCTGCCCCAAGGGACCTATTAATGGGAACTTCAGTTACTCTGGCCTTGGGGGCAGCTTGCAACAAAACCAAAACCAAGGCCTTCTGCCATCTCTGTCCTTGTTTCCACAGCCACTGATTTCAAATGACTGCTTGTGTCCCTCATATATTGTTCTATCTTTTTGCTGTCTTTTATTATAAATCCAAGAATTTCATAACAAAATTTCTGCTCATTCCATAATTAAACAAAGCCTTGTACAAAATAACAGGGAATGAAGGCACTTCCCTTCTCCCTTATATTTAATTTGAATGAAGAGATGTCAAGTGATTTGTCTTAGACTGCTTGTTTGAAAGTCTTTATCCAGAAATATTTTCTCCTTTGCATTTGTAACTCTGCTTTTTGGAGTGCAAGAGCAAGGAACTGTCCAGCCAAGATTCTGTATTGTGTCTCGGACAAGGAAGTGTACTAGAAACTTCAGACAAAAGCAAAGGGTGGGGAAAACAAAAAAACAAAAAAAAAAAAAAAAAAAAAAAAAAAAAAAAAAAAAAAAAAACACAAAACAAAAAAAAAAAAAAAAAAAAAAAAAAAGAATGCGATACAGTACAAGGAAGAATGTGAAAAAAACCAGGATCATCCAATCTGCCTTTCACATACATGTGAAAGTACAAAGAGACATGTGATTTTCTATGTGAATGGGGCCATAACTGTTCACAAACCGTTCACAGGAGAATCTCCATTCTTTAGTAGGAGGTTACTGTGTTTCACTCTTTTGCTAACATGAAAATCACAGTTGTTTAATGTATCTTTCTCAACAACTATCCAGCTGTGGCTAAGACTTTACAACAATATACATAAATTCTGCAAGACCTTTTATCCCAAATAAACATTATCACACCATATTTTGTGAAATCTCAGCTCGACTGCGATACCAGGGAGACCACTAAAAATCCAAAAGAAAACCCATAAATACACGATCTCACCCAATAAAAGAAAAAAGATACACAGCCAGGAGATGAACCTAACAGATCCTCCAAGCATTTCAACAGGGCACAGCCTGCATGGAAGAAGGAAGGAGGAAATATTTTCATTTGTCTTAAAAAAACAATCCCTTGAGCATTTGGCAAAAGCAGTTAGTATTTACAGTCATACTCGTCGTTATCCCTGGCTGGATAAAAACTGTCCTTTTAAAAAGCTGTATTGGAAACACTAGCAATAGCTCCTAGATAGCAAATTCACATAACATAGGAATAAATTATAAAAAGCTACTACATCTTTGATGACACAAAGCAGCTTGAAAAGCCCTGTAGAAAGAACAAAAACAAAACAAGAACCCAGCCAAAACCGAAACTCATATAGGAAAACTTAACTGCAATGAAACCGAAATTACAGTTTCGTTTCACTTTCTTGGGCAAAAAGTAAGATTGAAAAAGTGAACTTTTACTCTGTCCCCTTCACTTAAATGACAGCGCTATCAAAACAGAGGATCTGAACAAAATAAGGTGCTACTAATAGCACAAGAAAATTATTACTCGTCTCATTCTGCAAGACACATCTAGGCAGCCTCTGAAAAACCTCGAGTCGTTGGCAGATTTTGAATTTCTAGTTAGCAGACAAGTTTGTCAAGTCTAAAAACGCTGTCAGTGACAGGCAGTGTCCTCCAGCACCGTTAGGCGCACGTCCCGGCCGGAGCAGGTTCGGGACCTGAACCGACACCCGGGGCTCTCGGTTAGAGCCGAACCGCTCAAGCCGCTCAGCTCTACAGGTGGGCTGGGAAACGCCAGGGCAGGAGCTGTGCCTGCACGTGCGACGGCTCCGGGATTTTGAAGGATGTGCTAGAAATGCCAGCCAGAACTTAGCTGGACACTCCCTTCAGACTCCTGGACGCTGCCAGGCCAACGAACACCGGCACCAGGTGCCGGTTCCGACGGAGAGGCGCCGGCCGGGCCCCTCGGCGGCTGGAACATCGGGGAGGTCCCGGTGATGCTCCCGGGGTAACCCCCGCCGAGCCGACCCCTGCCACCCGCCCTGGGCAGCGCGACGCACGCCGGCAGCCGGGGCGTCCCGCTAACCGGACTTGGTGCCCGGCGACGACCGCGACCGCTCCTCTCCCGCGCCCCGCCCATACCTGCAGTCTTGGGCCGCCTCTCTGCCCGCGGCGGCCGGCGTAACATGGCGGCGGGACATGGCGAAGGGAGGCCCCGGAGACGGCAGCCCTTCGCCGAGCGGTCGGGTCATGGCACGGGCGGCCCAGCGGGACCTGAGCGGCCGAGGAGAGCGGCCGCCCCAAGCAGCATCGCCAGGACCGGGGCTCGAACGCTCCGCACCGCCGGAACGCCCAGCGCGGCTGCAGGTCACGGGCGGAAGCTAACGGGCTCCGCTCTTCCCGTTTTTCAATGGGTTCAGACGCTGATTGGCTGAGCCGTTGCAGCGGCTGCGTCTCCCATTGGTTTCTTTCTTCCGGGGGCGGGACGAGAGGCCAGATCGTGGCTGTGATTGGCTGCTGGGGAGCGGAAGGCGGGAGCGCCGTTCCGCGGCCGAGGGAGGAAGGTTGTTTGGCGCCTTGGTCTCGTGCCGGTCCCCGCCCGCGCTGCTGCTCTGTGATTGCTGCGCTCGGGGACGGCCCCGCCCCCCGCGCGAGGCCCCGCCCCCGCCGCTCCCGGTGTCCCTCCCGGTGTCCCTCCCGGTGTCCCTCCGGGGACGCTGATGGGGGGGTTCGTCCACGAGCAGAAGCGTCCTGCGAGGAAAGCGGCCCCAGGCCGCCACCGAGCTGCAGGCCGTGCGGCTTGCGCTGCGCCTGGAAGGAGATCCAGGCTGCGCATCCATCTCCAGAGCCGCGAGACAGGTGGGGAGGCTGAAAAGTTGGAATGGGAATAACTTTTTCAAAATCACCACTAAACTCTGCGCCTTCCCGTTCTCAGCCTGCTGTGCAAGGTTCCCTCTGTGCCTGGACTTCCCCCAGAAAAGGCATCCTGAGTGGAATCCCGTGCATCCCTGCACCACCACCTGGCAAACATTTTGGATAAAATCGTGGACTAGGCAACCTGAAGAACCAGACATGCCAGCTTAGAGAATGCCAGTACTGCTATCTGTAATATTCTGTGTAAATTCACATAATTAGTCTGTAAACTAGCAATATCAAAAAGTTGCTTTAGCAGTTCAAAGCAGGCGCTGCACAGATACGAGATATTCCCTATATGTATGTATTGGGGTTTTTGTTGGAGGTTTTGTTTAGCACTTTGCCTAAGAGTGGAGGTGACCAAAGCCACTGTTTTCCTGATGTTTTTCTTGGATTCAGAAACACCAGGAGACAACTGACTCAAATGAAAAGGAGTGACCTACCCCATGTCTCTTCGCACACCCTCCCTTAGGCTGGCCTAGGGAAAGGCTGCAAAGAAGACGTAACAGTAACACAGGAAAGGAAGCACAGGATAAGATAAGAAACTGTTTCATGAACACCTGAATATCTGAGTCTGCCCTGTACTATGCACCCCACCCCCTTTCATCGTGCCCATCCCTCAGCCTGTTTTTCATAAGCTTTTAGCCACATAATTCCTGATCTCTTAAACTCAGCCTCAAAAGTGTAAAACCCTGGCCGCCATCACAACATGCACCTTGCTTCTTCCTTGCTTGAGCCCCTCCTACACAAATTCTGCTTTCAGCTGCAGGCTCTCTGCCCCAGGGACCACCTATGGTTATTATGTTCCCTGGAGTGGATCTCACTGTTTGACAACACGCTTCTAAACCCACTATGCACAACACTACAATAAACCCATGTTTATGCTGGCTGTAACTCCCTTGAGCAACAAATGAAGAACAGTTTGACTTGCTGTTGTATAGATTTGCTTGAAAAGACAGTAGTGTATATATGAAGTACCATTAATAAACTGTTAAGAGTTTCATGCCCAGTGTTATCCAGGAATTCCAGAAATATTTATGTTATATAGTTCCAGAAATATATGTTACAATAACATATTGAAGGAGCAGATGAAATTAAAGTCCTATAAATATTTGCTTTGTCTTTCAAGTTTAATACTTAAGCCGTGGAAAATGGCAATAGACATAGAGGCATTTCTATGGTTAAGTCACCTGGAGTTGTAGAGAGTTCCTAAAAAACAACCAAGGAGTTGAATTCAGAGCAGCCTCAACAGAACATCCAATTCCAGCATTGGTGATGGCAAGGTGAAGCTGTTTATCATGGGAAGTAAGGATGGATTTCTGAAGTGGCAGAGGACTGTGAAACTCTGGTATAACTGTAAGTACAAGAATAAAAGCAAACATGAGCAGTGAGGCTGCAAAAGGAAGATTTTGCTAAGGAACCACAGGGAGTGGCAGGTAAGGGCAAAGACTGGTATTCTCAAGGGGGTAACGTATGACATTAAATGTTGTAAATTTTTCCCCGATATAGGACCAAGTCTATATGGAAACAAAACAACCAATATTTATTAGCATACCTTTTATTAAGTTGTTGTAGTAAACTTACTAATAGCAGATCATTATCCAGACAGTAAATTCAGTTATTCCATCAAGATTCACACCGATGCCATCACTCATCCTTACCTAGTAGGGAAGGAAAACTGACCACAGTGGTTTTCTCAGATACACACTGATGTGCCACTGGCTTTAGGGTCAATGCTCAGAAAGAAAGGAAACGTTTAAAGATTTTGATTGATTTTTCTGGGAGAACATGGGTACTGAAAAAAGTTGTGGAATTGATGGAAGGGATAAAGCCCAGTCTTATGTGGAAGTGTTCTGATACAGGCAGGCATTATTCTTTGTGCTGTACATGTAAAGGAGACTGCTGAGCACTGTGCAGGTTGTGGTTAAGTAGAAACCACAAGTAAGTGGGTTAAGTAGGGGTTAAGTAGAAAAACACTTATTTTGAAACCAGAATAATAATGTCTTCTTTAGACTTAGGCTGGTTTCCTCTGACTGAATCATATACCTGAGCACAAAGCCAGAAGCACGGCAGCATCTCACATGAACATGTCTGAGCCAAGACTGTGTAAACTCATCAGGTTTACATCAGTACTCTTCCAGGCACTTCCACACTCAGCTTCCTGGCTGGGGTTTTCTCAGCTGCTCTTTGTTCCCTTCATCACCAATTTGCCCTGTGGTTTCGGCACAGCCACAGATTACAGTAGAGTTCAAATACAAGACATTCCTTGGCATTCCTGGTTTCCTTTCCTTCCATCTTTCTGGAGAATCTCTCCCTTTCTCACTAATTCCCAGATGTTATCAAATCAGATACTCCCTGCTGTGCGTTGCAGGAACCAATTTACACCTCCTTTACCAAGCAGACACTGATACCTTGACATGCAGCTCATGGAGCAGAAGATTTAACTTTCCTTTAGGTAATCATCTGGAGAGAATATTTACGGCACCACTTTCAATTGCAGTAACAGTTTAATCAGTGGAGAGAGTTTGTATCTCAAGGTTGTGAAGTATTTGTGCTTTTCAGAGCCTGCTTCACCCAGGGAATTGTAATGTGGGACTCAACTAGCACACTAGCTCCTTTATTTTGACTGGATGAAAAGCTGGCAGCAGTGCACTGATATGTCAAGGGGACACAGTGTGTAGAAAATATCTGTCTGTACATAATAATTCTACTACATTAATATACATTTACTAATCAGTATTTAGTTTGCTTACTTTAACTAACACTAATGATTCTCCTGGCATGCATACCCATTCCCACAAACATTTTCATGGAAAATTTTAAATTAGTCTAGGTCAGTTAAAATCCATCTATTCTATTCCCTACATTTTATTTATTCAAGTATTTCAAAGCTGTGAGTTCCAGATCTCTCAATACTCAAAGTTTCATTGGCAATAGCCATGTAACCACACACACAAAATTCCTTTGTCATGACTACAAGGAGAAGTGTGGTTTATAGCTTAAGAAAATTAAAAATGGAAATGGCCTTCACCTGTGGCTTCTTCAGCAGACATCCATGATGTTAACATTCACCAAAGCTAATTCCTGTCCTTGATGTTCCTTTCTATGGAGGCTGTCTCTGGGTAAACTTCCTGTTAATCGCTGATTGTTTCTGTAAAGATTAATCATTCTTGACACAAAGGTCAAACACAAAAAGAAAAGATGAGGGACAATCCACTGCTAGCAGGCAATGGAAAGGGCTTTTCTTCAGCAGCCTATCACTGTTTCTCTGGCTTTTTCTCCACAACAGGAACACGTTGCTTTCTGCATAACAAGGAATAAAAATTTTAGGTTTAGTTAGCTAATCAAATTGCCAGACTTCTCTCATCTTCTTCCACTTACATGTTATGCTGAGACCAAGCTCTTTCAAAGATATTTCTTTTGTAAAGATTGAGGGAATTCCTGAATCAGCCTTAAGTATTATAATTCTTTCACAGAGTTCTGATGAAGCTGGGGAGTGCTCAGCCTTCAGAATAATTAACAGAGACATGCCTGCTGGGACAGGGGAATAAGAGTCACAGCCTCCATCAGAGGTAAGCAGACAGGACATGTGACGTCTGGCCAAAATGAGGAAACACTGTTATATTTCAAAAGCTAGACATGCAATCACTCAGTAAAACCCCTTACACTGACTTTCTACTCTTTCTAATCTAAGTTCCATGTCTGTGAGTGAACAAATGGAAGGCTATATATCAAAAGTGGCATGCACTAGCAAATCTTCTTTAAAGGGCTTTCTATTTCATAGCCAGATAAGTCTGCAGGACCAGCCAATTCACCTAGAAGCCAGGGAGCCATACAGCTGTCACTTCAGTGAGGAAAAGACATCATCACAGCTGGGTGAGAGGGGAGCAGGCTTTATAAAAGCAGAAGAGAGTTAGATGCTAATAGGAAAAGTTGTTGCCACCTTGTCCAAGACTTACAGAGGAAGAAGCAAGATTCTTAGGGAGACAAATTCACTGCAATAACTTGGACTACTTAAGTAAATGGCACGCCAAAAATTGGTTCAAACCAGCTCAAAAATTAGGTCTAGCATCATCAAGAGGAACCCAAAATATGGAACAAGGATTTGCAAGCCAGCATCACATCCTTAGTGTTATGCAAGCGGTCCTCATGGGTTTTGACATGTGTTTGGGTCTTGGAATCCACTAACATGAGGGTGTGAAAACGTGAGTAAAACATGTGACAATGAGTGAAGAAAATAAGCTCTCTTTAAACTAAACTTCCCTTCTCATTAAGATTCACATTGCACCTTGTTACATTAATTTTTTTACAGGCATAGGGCAGCAAGTGCAGCACACATATCATCTTCCCAGAGCCTTGTATGCTTTAGAACATCCTCCCAGCCTAGCACTTCAGCCAGCTCCCCCATCCTGGCCCATATCAGATAGAAGGGATGAGTTGTGGGCTCTTCCTTGGATATCTAAAGCCAAATCACTGCTAGAAATGCACAAAACTGGACAGCACAGGGTGTTGGCCAGAACCATTTCCAATTAAAAAAGATCAAGTCTTACTACAGCACACCACTAATTGCTCTCCTCCGAATTCCCTCGAGAAATTCACAGCTTTTCGGAAGAACAAAGTGCAAACCCTTTCACCATACTCCCACAGGGGCCCCACTACAGCAGAAATATCTATTCCCATACCCACAGGATAAACTTCTTTTCACAGAGGAGGAAGAGGGGGTTCCCCCTTCCATACAGCTCTGATTTGATATGACCTGCAGATCATTTCTGGCAGAGCTGTTGCTGAATGGTCACTCTCCATCTGACAGTCTTGCAGTGCATTGTGTTAACTCACTGCAATTCTTTGTGCCATTCATCAATGTGTTCCTGAGACTATTCCTCAAGATAACTTTTAACCCTGACTCTGTTTTCCAGTGCTCACCATCCCTCCCAAATCCACAGTTTAATAAACATACTCCACAAACGTAGTTTTAGGCCACTGTGTGGACTCTGGATGAAACATTTGAATAACCATGAACACTGGACAGGCTCCTGGAAAAAATTAGGCAATAAATCCTGCTCTTCTGGCAACACACCTTCAGTAACTCACCTTAAGTACAAGTGAGCACAGGAAAGGTAGAGATAGCCAGGAACTGGTGCAATTTAGGAGCACAAACTGGTACAAAAAACTCTCATGTCAATTTTGCAGGCTACAAGTCAAGACAGACAGGCACCTAAATTTACATGGCACATACACAAATAGACAAATATACCTTGCCAAAATCTGTTCCAGAGGGCCACACTGTTAGGGATTTCTGAGCTTGTATCTTGGAAGTGGTTAAAGGTGTACTTATGCCAGTTGGAGTCACACTTCATAATGATTATGTGTAAATACACTGTAGCGACCAAGTCACAGGGTAATCAGGCAGCAAAATGCAGCACAGCATTCAAAGAAATAAACCTGTTTCTTGAAAATGTTGGATTAGCAGGGCATAGTGACAACAGAGTTAAATTGATAAATCAAATAGGAGAAGAACAGGAGCACACAAATCTCAAGTGACACCTCTCAGAGAGAAAATTGAGAAGAAATACGGAGGCAACACTTTTTATGCCACTAATTCTCCCACTATTGAACATTATCACTACATGTATATACATTCAGTATCCCCAGCTTGGCTAAAAAGGAGAGATGGTTCCCCCCATGCTCTACTTCATGTTTTCTTCATTCTGAGCATTGCTAAAGCAGGCTCTCTCCTCTACAGCTTCCTGCTTCCAGCCAAACCTTACAGAATGGCACTGCAGAGCAACCCTGGGACACCCTTAGGCCTTTTTCTCAGTGTCTTACTTGTCACCTAATGATGAACTGTTGACTGGCACCCACATAAACCCCCTGTGATAATCCAGAGGTCAAACCCTCAGCTAAGACAAATTGGCACAGTTTTAAAATAAGCACTGGGAAATATGAATGACCTTCCAAAACACATATTGGCATTTTAATCCTTAGAAACTTCATTTGTAGGTACAAGGTCAGTATTTGCAACAGGTTAGCTGAGTCTGATTATCTGAATATAATCTCTGATAAAGAAATGGTTTGGAGCTCAGCTATGCCTTTAATTTTATATTGCACAACAGCCACGGTTTATAATTAACTTGTATTTATTAACATTTATTTACTTTGTTTATATTTTAAAAAAACCTCTTTAAAATCTGTTTTCATGTAATAGCCTAGAAGAAATTGAGAATTTTTTTAAATACACAAAACAGGACACAGCATGAACTCACCTAGAAAGCACTTCTTCTGTTGAAACTATGAGATAGTAGGGTTGAGTCACACAAAGCATAAATCATTCACAGCTTCATTAAATGGGCCACAAAAATGTAAAGGTTATAATTTGGCAGGTATCCTACACTTCCCTCAACTGTGTCAAAGTAATTTCCTTTAATTCCTTCTTAGGGAAGAGTTTAACTTGTAACAAGAAGACTATAATTAATCCAATCAATTAGTTTCATCCATTTTCATTTTCAGTCACAGCTTGTGCAAGACAGCTCATTGCTCTCTGCCCTCTGCTAAAGGTCACCACTTCGTCAGCTGTCCTTCCTGGTACTGTAAGCACACCTTCCCCATTTCCATCAAAGTAGTTTTTCCTGGTTTATTAAATAAATATTTTGCTAATCCAGATTGTTTTGACTGAAATGAGCAGGTGTGTGTAGAAACAAAATCTTCCTGCATTTTCCCACCAATAACTCCAGCTTATATTTCAATTAACTGAGCTTCTGGAAGTTAATTCACTTTTACCTTAGCTCGGCTGATCCTACAAGAAACATTTATCTCAAATGCTCTATCCATGTTCCCTCTTCCTGTCAGCCAAACCCTTCAAGAGGATCAGGGTATACATTTGCAGTACATGCTTGCTCGTCATGTATTTCTGCCCTCAGAGTGAGCAGCTGTAGCTTTTCAAAGGCAGGGAAGCAAAACCATCTTCTTGACAGGCAAGGAAAGCATTTTCCACTTTCATACACTCAAGAAAGCTGGATAGCTTCATTATCATCTGTAACTGCTCTGTTGTTTCTTATGCAGCCCTGCACACAAGGCTGGTTGTGCTTGGCACTGGTCACATACAGTGGTCTTTTGCTTTTCTTTTAAGTTGGGGACTGAAAAAGCATCCCTGGAACTATTCCAGCCTCCTCCTCACCATGCTGGGCTTAGTACCACAACACCAGACATCTTTACAGCCCTGTGGTGAGCAGAGTGAAAACTCCAAATAACCCCAAGGCAAAAAAAGGTTTATATATTTCAACAGAACCAGTTCCCTGCCCTGCTGCACTATAGGGTGTGAGGTGGAAGGCACAAGCCAGCTAAGAGGGAAGAATGGGATTTGCTTTTCCCCAGCAGCAATAGCACTAAACCCCAGCCTTCTGCAAAACCAAGACAAATTGAAGAGATTTAATTACCATAACCCACATTCCAAAAAGAAAGCAGGTACTGTTCTAGAGAGCATTTTGATTTATTCCTGATATCTATAACAGGAACTAATGCTTAGCATCAGAAACCAGACAGACTGAAATGAAAAATAAGAAACAGGAAAAGAGTGGCAGTGGTTAACTACTAGAACAAATTATCAGGGGAAATGTTGGTTTTCTCATTTCCCAATATCTTCAGATCTGTCTTTTTTGGAAAAAATATGTACTTTAGTTCAGCATAAATCAGTGGGCTGATGTCAAGAGAAACAGGAAGAAATTGCAAGGCCTGTGAAAGATGGGAGGTCACTCAATGGGGTCTAATGGTCTCTGCCTGTTCTGCAGAGCTGAACTCCAGAACAGGAAATAGAGGATTTCTTTTGCATCCACACGCACACACATCCTGCACTCACAGAGTTCCCACAAGCAGCTGGTATTGAGTCCCACACGGGGTATTCCCCTGCTGACCACTGCACCCACACTTCTGCTTGTTCAGAGCCACATGCCAGCTTGTGTCACATGCAATTCCCAGCCCTTCTGTTTTTCTCATTCCAGGGTATGAAACAAATCCAGGTCCTTCTCCCTTCTGCTCCACTCAAGCAAGCGTCCTAGGCAAAACAGATCCTGGGTGTCCTACACACATTATCTGTCTTTACTATCCCCTTATCCCTTTTTAGGACAATACAAGTTTTATGTAGTTTCTTCTATACTTTGACAGTCAGATTAGACAAGGAACCCACAAGTACCTGTCACTTTTTGGGGCCTCACTTAGATCACCACACCAAGAATGTTTTGTTCAGCAGAAAAATATTGTCTTTGCCTCTTGTTTCCCACTAGAATCAGTAAGGTGATTTTACAAAGCAAATCCTGACTAGTAACTCCCACACCCCTCCAACTATTCTCTGATCACTCAGTTGCTGGGAACAAGGTAAACAACAGGCAGCACAGCACACACAGGCAACTTGGGAAAGGTCTGAACAGCCTTTTGACAAACCTGCATTTTGTTTTCTGAATTCCAGTGTGCCTAACATCCACGTTTCTCTACAGCCCCAAGCAGCAATCTTTCCAGCTCCAGTGAAGCTTCCATTATACTTGACTGTTATCAGTCTCTTGAGGATCACAGTATTTTTCAAGATGTGTTAGCAAAATACTCTCATCACAAAAATTGTTAGAACTTTATCCACTTCAATTATCGCAATTTAGGCAATAAATCTGAGTTTTTACCTAGAAAAATCAAATGCCTTCTGTACTAAAGGGCAATTGTGTCTCATGTCACTCCCATTACCTTTATATCTGCTAGCCCATCTCCCAGAAAGTTTGACATTTGGAAGGGGTTTGTGTTTGCAGAATCTCTGCACACCTTCTGCCAACTAACACAAATATTGCCGAGTAAATACGGTCACCATGTCATAGGAAAACAGAGGTCGAGTACTTCTATAAAGCCACATCACAACTCATCTACCAAGCAGTAAAATAATACCAGTCTTAAATATCTCCCACCTGACCCAGGTATGTTCTCCCTGGACTCCAGCAGCAGGAGCAACTGGAGCAGGTTGATTTTTACCTAATCTCCCAAGCAAGAACTGGCTTTTTCCTTCCTTATCTTTACACTTTATCAGTGCTCTGAACAGTACCTGCAGACATTCCCTCATCCCCACATATTCCTGCAGTTCTTTCTTCACACTCCATTTATATCAGACTTCTGGGGACAAAACCAGTGAGTTTTTTTCCTTTCCCTCCCACCCTGGTGGTTATTACAAGGTAGGATGAGGCAGGACTCAGCCTGATGAGCTCATGTGGAGACCATCTCTGACAAATGCCTTCCTTCCATGTGATTTTCACCTTTGAGGATAGGGTTTTTACTTTATCCACCTCTGTCAGTGTACAGACACCTGCAGAGTACATCAGTTCATCCTGTCCCTGCTTTATACTTGAGGATAGTCTCTCACAAGGGACCTGAATATTTATCCTTGTGCTATTTACAAAACACATAAATTATACATATTCATTTTCTGGATTAAGTATAGGTGGCCCATTCATTTTAGTAAAAAACAGTGGTTTATGCCTCAAATTCATGTTACAGATGTCACACCATGCTTAAGAGCCCCTTAGCATCCCCACATACCACCAGCCCCTATGGAAACTGATTTGTGGTGGCCAATGCACCTGGAGTGCAGCATTTAACACAACGTTGGCCAGGACAACTCTATCTAGCCCACAACTGATAATATGTTTCAAGAATTAAGTAGAAGGTGTTACAATAAAAATATAATAGAAGCAAAATATTACAGTGCTATGCAACTTGTTAGCAACTGCATGTGTTCACTCCCTCTAAGGTCCTGTGAGGCATAGGGAGCTTTACAGGGGGTAACCAGCCTGCAACAATTCTTCCATAGTGAGATTTCAATTCCCTTTCTGCATGCAATTCAATGACAACATGTTTCCCAATCCAGGTCCCTCCTCCCTCCTCTTCTTTTTCACTGGGCTCTTTTGTAATACTTTTTTTTTTTTTTTTTACTTATCTGCTTCATGTTTTTTGATGGAATGTACTACCCAATCAATTTGTCTAAGTTTTTTCTCCCCTCATACTGCTCATCCAAATTTTCGTCCTCGGTCCAGTATTGCCAACATGCCCCTTTTGCAGATTTTTATTTGGGGTGGGAGGCAGCGATCTGCTCAATATTCCTGACAACTGGGTGGGCCAGCTTTTTGTGTTGTTCCAGGCTGATTTTAATTTTGAATCCTTTTCCACATACCTCACAAATCCATCCCTCAGCAGGAATCTTTTTTGAATCCCTTTGTACCATGGGACATATCAGGCAATACTGTCAATGTTTTACCTTTGTCTTTCCTCGTTTGGCACACAAGCACAAGCTTTCTCTTCCCATGCTAACTCTTGAGATGTTCATCCAGTCCCAGGATCCATCCTGTCTGGTTCCCACAACATGGACATGATGGATTTTTGTGCAGGACCTTTATCACCAGTGTGTCCTCCAGCGGGAGGTCAGTGGTGTCACACAGGGTAGGTGACACAGGCAGTGAAGGAATTAACACCACAGCCCCCAGAGACAGGAGCCTCTTACCATCACTTCCTCTCTCTTTTCCAGGCTGATGCTGATCCCCTGATAAGTATCTGGTACACCTGTGGATACCTGGCCAAACCCTCCCACCAGGGGGAAGGATGGTAACTATCTCTGTCTACCACCACGTGGTGTGGAGGGAGCCACAGCTGGCCCCAAAGCAGCAGGGATTTCCTGCAGGGCAACAAAACAGCCAGAAACAGGTAAGAAAAATAAAGCAGTGGGCATAAGTGATCACAAAAACACTGCTCCAAAATTACTTTAGATGACTCAGAGTAAGAGTACCTTCATTTTACACCTTTCTAGTGTTGCTAGGTTCCCTAGAAATCCATGTTAGGAGGGAGCCCAGTGGATCACATAGACTGAGGCAGGATCAGCCATGCCTGCACCATCCCCAGCCACTCCTTACCTACAGTAAACAACCCAAGGAGCCCCTGTTTCTGCAAAGGACATAGCTTTCCTGGGAATAAGGGCTGTGCTGGAGAAACTTTCAGGGGCTAAGGGAACTGGACAAGCTCACCACACACCCCCCATCACCAAGCCCATGCACCACTTACTTCTTTTCACCTTGCAAGTTTACCCTGGCAGCAGCAGAGCTTGGGGAAAGCACAACTGAAACGAAGAAAAACCACTACCTTGGCCATGTAGTGGCAAACTGCCATTCTTCAAAGTTATTTTCATCTGTCCCGGGTCACTGAGTCTATCAGAAGTTAATCAGCATTTCCAGAGCAGGCTGTGCAGTGTGAGAGACACCTGTGGCAGCAAGGATGGGGGTGTGCAGCCCTCTAGTGCCCACTGCCAGCCACGGTACTGCAACAGTGGCCATGTCCCTGCAGAGCTGCACAGCTTTCCACCTCTGCTGTGAGGGCCTGTCACTCCTGAGCCTGCTCCTGACAGGCAGCAGGTCACAGGCTTTGCACTCTGAGGCCCAGGGCACATCAAAAAAAAAAAAAAAAAAAAAAAAAAAATCCAACTTTTTCAGCTGCCTTCAAGTACAGGGTCAGCCCAGAGGCTCTCTTCTCCTGTACCTTCTGCTATTCCAGCTCCTTCCAGCCACAAACCTTCCTTCAGCATGTAGGGCTGGCACATCTGCTTTTGTACTGAAGGGTAACATTCCCATCAGGCCACATTTTTTCTGATCCCTGTAACTTAGCCATGAGTGCAGAACGTTTCCCCTTGGACTGGGGCATCAGCTCTGACTCGGGATGCAAACCCACACTTCCTCAGGGTCTCTGCTACAGTGTCACAGCTACTGCACATGATCCAGCTGCCCTATCTCCTCTGGCACTAGCACTAACCCCCCAGAGGGGCCCAAAGCTGGGCTGGCAGCCAAGGTGGCATCAGGGCTGCAGCCCCTGTGCCAGGCCAGCCCTTCACCACCCACACAGCGGCTGTATCCACCCCTCCTTAGGGTCCCTGCTGGCTTTTAGGGTTCTTCTCCCCTTGTATCCCCGCTTAGCTCCACCTTCTGTGCCTGGCAACTGTCTGAAGACCCCAATAGTGCACCTCTGGGAGACACCCAGCTGTTCCCTAGAACCACAGCGAGCTGCTGGGTTTGCCTGCTGTGACCTAGACTTGCTGACCACAGGTCCACTCAGTCTGCTCTTATTTACACTTCCCCTGCAAAGA
>VZTT01024155.1:0-15356 GCA_013400855.1 Buphagus erythrorhynchus
TTGAGATCTGATGATCTGAGGTCAGCTTTTTGGGTGTTGCTGTATGGCTGAAACTTTCAGAAGCAGAAAACCCAGGCACAGAGAGATTTATGCAGACCTTGTTAAAGCTGAGATGTACTAAGCTGGGTGCTGGCAATGAGATATGTGCATGTATAATCTTTAAGATCTTTTTTTCTGATAAATCAAACACAGGAGCAGAGACATCCATCACAACAGCAGAAAGCATAGCTAGACAATGGATCTTCAAACAGAAGACCCTGTGTAATGTTTCTATGATGAAAAAAACCCAAACTGGAACAAAGGCTTCTACTGCATTTATTCAGATATCTGCTTTATTGTCTCAGGTGAATAATTTCAGAAAATCACATGTCCATGTTAATAGCAACCATTGTGGCAGTACTAAGTAAGAAGGAAAGAACAGAAGGGCTGATACAGATCATAGAAGGAGAGCAAATACTATCCTAGCAATGAAATTATGTTAGTTCAGCTCTTCATCTTCCTGGGATTAATAAAGCTTTCTCATTAAACTCAAACGTGAAACAAACAAAAAACTATCACAAGCAAACAAATAAATAAATACTTCAGAAATTCAAGATAGTTAATTTCTTTAGAAAAGAGAAAAAGCAGTATTAGAGTATCAGCTGTCCCTTTCAGGTAAACTCAATCCTTTAGTTTAACTGGGTTTTAATAATATGGGATATATTCTGTTGCATGGAACTGAAATAGAAATTTATCCTGGTGAATATTTGATTCCCTCTGAGTATTTGCCAGTTAAAATTGAAACACTGTTGAAAACTTTCCCTTGTGAAAGTCTACTTTATATTTTTATTCATTGACCATTATTAACATGCAAATATGATAAGAAAGGTTGCTGTAGAACTACTTCTGTTTATTTTTATTCTGTTTATTTTTAGTCTTCATTGGTTATTGCTAAATTTTTAATTCTGCATGTGAAAACAAAACATTTCCAGCCCTTTCTTTTCCAGTTACCAGAAAAAAAAAACCCAAGCTTTTTCGCTTGGTTCGTATATCAAACCACTTCTTACCGAGGATCTTGTTCCAGAATACTAAATTCCATTTGCAATTTTGCTGCATAAAGAAAGCTAAATTTACTGTAACTTGTTTTCATAGGCTATGCAGTAACAGCTGTGCAATGCTGGCAGTGATTAGCTTGTATCAGAAGTAGGTAAAACCCATGTTTGACCACGTACCTTCTGCAATACACTGGATCCAGTTCTGAACATGGAAGCAGAACCTACTCTTTTAGTGGGCTGAAATAAAAATCAGTTTGGAAATGTTGGGACAAATACCTATTGGTATGGTAATGTGTGCTCAGGTTTTTTAAAAGCAGTTGACATAGAGGTATAATAATGTGGAGAGGATACTATTTTCACAGATTGCTTCATAAGACTGTCTCCTGGCTCCAGGGCTCAATTTCAGTTTCTTGCTGAGTCCAAAACAAGTGCCAGGCTGAGATAGGCAATTTTTCCCCCAAGCTTTGGCTTACCTCGAGATGAAACAAGGCCTGCAGGAATGAACTGAAGTTTGGCAGGAGGCTCTTGACTATAGATGAATTGGTAGGGCTGATCACACATGATGAATGCCCCTCAGTGCAGAGGTTTCCATAGAGATTTTTTTCCTGGTCCCAAGTTCATTCTGCTTCAAAATTTGCTGACTAGAACTCACAATCGGCAATGAAAAGTCTATAGTTTCCAATGCTTAGCCTGAAAATAAGTATTTTTCTGAATAGTATAGATTCATACCTCTGTGTGTGTATATATATATGTGTATCAGAAACTTTGCTGATTTCCTCATTAATAATTTTAAAATTGCAAATGTCCAATGTATATTTCTAGTACTTGCCTATGAACTCGCTCATATAAATCCTTGTAAATAATACAATCAAGTATTTTCTCCTTGAAGGATTTCTTGCAAAATTCATTTTCCTAATGCTTTTTACAAAGTGAAAGACGATTGTCTTAGACAGGAAAATTTCAACTTGCAAGAGGCCTCTCCTCTCAACAGAAAATGCAGGACAAGGTTGTTCCAGTTCAGGCATTTTCCCAATTCATAGATCTGCACTAAAATTCACAGATTACCCAAATGCACTTGTCATTTCAGTGAAAATTGTTTTTCAAACTCTATAGATATGACCTCACTGAAGTGATGATTACACATATAGACATATGAAACACATATAGATGAAACACATATGTGATGAAACACATATAGACAGCCTACCTTTCTGGAAATTCTCTCATTAATGAAGGAAACATAATTTAGTAGAGGGGCAACATTGTTCTCTAACCAAAGCAGCAATGCTGACAGATGTTTCTTTGACATGAATGAATGGAGGTATGTTTTCACCAAGTTAAGCTGGGGAAATCTATAGGATCAGATGCTACAGTTAGAAAATCTGACATCAAAGCCCCTACCTTCTTGTTGCAGTGTTTGGAGGTATGTAATAGACTGTCTTTTTATACTAAATATGAGGAACAGAATTTTATATTCATTTTCCCTTCACAATATATATCTATTTCTTCTGATATTTGAGAATTCTTATTAGTTCAGTTAGCAATATATTAATCCTTTTTCTAATAATTTCCGCTGTTTACTTCTACACAAGTCTTCCTCACAAATTATGATTTCTGTCTTTTGGAAATAGTTTCAAAAGACTGTTTTAAAGAAATTTACTGAAATGCAACAGGATTCTTCTACTGAAAGATAAGGCACTATATAGAAGAAAAAAAAACAGTTAAGCCTGTCTTAATGAAAAATATGAATGTATAATTTTCTATTAACATCTCTTATGTAATTCTGTCAATACATAAAAAACCACAATTTTTAACAATAGCTTTTTCTAAAGGCACCTTTCATTTTCCTCAGTAAGACATACCAAATTCCAAAACATTGCTTCAAGACAGCATGATGCAAGACAAGTTATTTTTAATTATTTATTTTATTATCCTAATACTTCTACAATGGTAAAATCTTTATGACTTATTCTTAAAAGTCCAAGTATCCAATTCCAGAAAAGTTTTATTTCAGCAAGTCTAGTCTCACGAACTGTTAGACTATTTCCTACAAAAGAATGCACGGCTGATTAATTCTATCAGTAGTTCAGAGTCTGTGGAAAATTATGTGCATGCAAATTGCTATTGTTGTTATGAAGCACAGATAAAACTACACAAATATTTTATTCTCAGTATTTCACAACACGATTTTCTGCTGTCTTTCATGGCAAGTGTAAAGAGGTAACTACTTTGACCAATTCTTGGAATCCATTTGCAGCAAAAAAGCAAAATCTTGTAGATATTTTTGGTAGGCCTGTAAAGAAGAGCTAAACAATGTTAGCTGACTCTTATTTCCTTTTGCATCACATGGAAGACAGTGTGGCTGTATGTTAGGGATTTAACCCTTTGAGCAGTGGTAATTAGACACTCAGCCACATGGTCTCTCTCAAGATAGGAAAGAGACAACTTTATTCTAACACACCTTACTTAGGTACAGTCACTCACTACTCCAGGGACAGAATACAGCTGTTTGGTCCAGAGAAAGTAACACCACTTTCCCAGGCTCTTCTCACGTATCCAGCAGGTGTTTATCTCTGTTTTCAGTTCTTCTCTTATGCTTACATTAGTGAAAGGCAGCTAGCTTGGGAAGAAACCCTAGCAGAGCCTGAGAAAATGGGACTGGAAAAACTCTCAGAAGAGGTTTTTCTGGGCCTGAAAGCCACAAGACAGTACTTCAGGGTTTCCATCCAGAATTTTGGCTAAAGGCAGTAAACAATATGAGCCACAAAGCATTCTGTTCTAAAAGAGCTTTCTAAGTATATTTGCATTGATTAAAGTAATATTTTTGAAATAATAACCCGTGACAATACAAACATCTCTGAGCTATTCTTCCATAAAGGATTGTGGAAATCTTCAGATTCTGCTCCTGTTGTCAAGTAACTGCTCTGTGATTGCTCAGAACAGAAGCTTTTCTGTTTGACAAAAAATCACAACTAAGCTGCTACCAAGAGAAAGTCAAAGGGAGATCTGACAATGAACGAAGCCTTTACACTTTACTGCAAAATTAGTGTAGATTCCCAGATTTAAGTTTCTGATTCTAATCTTAAACCCTTATCAAAAGAGTCTAGTGAGATCCATTGTTTTTCTGCATGAATTCTAAATTATAATGACAATAATCTGCTCTAGGCATTGTGCATTTCAGGACCATTATTACACTTCCCAGTAGACTAGAATCACTTGGGTCTTGAGTCTGGTATTTTATTCCACTACCCGAAGTATACTAAAACTGGCCCAAAATGCACTGCTTTTTATGTCTAATTGTTTAAGGAATTTGGTTATTCCCAGTAGGAGCTATTCAAGCTGATTTAAAATGTCGGATATATGCTTGTTGGAAATTTATAGTACTTGTTTATTTACTACCTTATCATAGAACAAAAATTACTTATGGAAAAAAAAGCCCAGCTGGATATTCTCACTTGAGAATCTTTCAGATTAGAAATGACATTAATTTTCAGATTTGGAAAATAGACGAAGAGTGTCTGACTAGATTTTAAAGAGTTTACTAATTATCTTTGCAACGATTTAACATTTTGTTCTCCAAGTAATTTTCTACTGGATGCCTTTCTTTATGTGCTACATATGAATAAGAGCTTAAAATATTTAGATAATGGTAATGGGTGCTTTGTTTATTCTATTATTTTTAATTGAGCTAGAGAAGCTAAAAAAACCTGGAATGAGCCTTGAGGTAAGTCAGTGGCATGCTTGTTTTCCTCTTGAGATACCTTTATTGTAACTGGAGTAACAGGTAAGTTACTTATTACACCAGATTGGCAGATATGGTCCCAGTTGTTTTAATGTCATAGAACAAAAAGCAATATAATCCCAGATGTATCACTCAGGGGAGTTATGTACTCAGAAGTCTGTTTGTCCTTCCTTCCTCTCATTTATCTATCTCCCTTATCTCTAATTGTTCAAATTCTTTTTTTTTTTTTTTTTTTTTTTTTTTTTNTTTTTTTTTTTTTTTTTTTTGACTCGAAGAATCAAGAGATCTTTTTCATTGGTATCACTGTAGTCAGAGACTTCTCCAAAGCAACAAACTTTGATTCCTTTGGGCCTTCCAAGTGGTGCATGAATCTGTATTACTGTTGGCTTGTTCATAACAAGACAAAAGAGAAAATTTCTGGATGCCCAAAAGGGCTTCCCCTCTCCCTCTCTCCCCCCAGGCTTGGGCAAGCTGGTGTTGCCCAAGACCTTCTTCCCCATCCAAATAGAGAGGACTTGCAGAGTGTCTGAGGCAGTTCTCTTCTCATATTTGTACATGAGGAAATGCATCAGTCTGTGTTTTGGGTCTGATTAGGCTGAATTGATGTGGGTTTCATCATGAGTTGCCTAATGTTTTCTTATTCTCTTCCATGAAAGAGGCTGTTATCATGCTTTTGAGAGTTCATTGTGGTTGGTGGTGTAGTACTAGCATAAATGAGCCTTGTATTTGTGTTTAGAACATAGATATCCCAGTAGTAAAATATCTACCTGAGAAAGATATCAACAGTATCGTATTAGATTCCATTTCTTTCTTGTCATTTGATCTTGCAGATTAGCAGATTTATTGAGAACATAAAGCAAGCACTCAATACTACTTTTGGTAGCAGCCAAGTACTTCTTAAAAGTAGTCCAAACCAACATGCTGTAAGAGGTAAAATGACGTATAATAGATTATAAAATTATGTAACTGAGTAACAGATAACATGCAATGTTTGTAGAATGGATAAAAGCAATGAGTAGTTAATTTTTTGAAAGGTATTAAAGCATGACAAATAATTTTGAGAAATATTTCAGACATGCTGTGATATAAGAATAATATATAATACATTTGACATTTGAGTTTCAGATTTTCTGTTTTTTCTAAAAAATCCCCAGCATTTGAAAACTTCATGCGTCTTTTCTGGGATTCTAAAATTCAGCTGAAAACTAGGTAATCTAATTATTTATTTATAATAAGTACACTAAAAGTCTGTTGCATTGTGTTATTTTACTGCTGTTTCCCTTTGTTTAATGGCTCGTTCTGTTGTTTGTACCCCCCCCCTTTTTTATAGTTCAGTTGCCCTAATTCCCGCCTTTCCCTAATCAGTCAACCCTAGTCCCAACCCACTTTCCAGACTGTTCCCTGTCCTTCTCCCTAATCCCCTCCCAAGCCTATGTCAATCCCTCCTAGCCCCTCCTATCCTTCCAGGGTTTTCTGTATCAGTNGTTCCCTTCTATCCCAGTTGTTCTTCCTCCCGTTTCCCCAGTAAACCTTCCCTGGAACCTCAAAAGGACTCTCTCTCAATCCTTTGCTCCTCTCCGGACGTGTGCACGGCCGTAAGGGCTCAGAGCCCTACCCACATTCTGGGTTCCCCGGGATCCTGGAAGTGGGCCACTCTCGGCGCTGGTCTCGCCTCCAGGGCTAGCTGGGCGAGTCAGAGCAGGGTGGAGGAGGCGAGCCGCGTCAGCTGGCGCCCAACGTGGGGCGCCACCTGACACTGGCCTGCTGATTGACCACCCTGACCAAAGGCTGCCCAGCTAGCTCTGAAGCGAGCCTGTGCCGTGAGTGGCCCCTTCCCGGGAGATGGAACACCTGGGATAGGAGTGTGAGCTATGCCGCTCAATTAGTATCAGCGCCGGTCCGGAGAAGAATAAAGAGTGCAAGAGAGTCCTTTTGTGCGTCCGAGGAAAGGGGTGTATTGGAGTCAAGGTAGGGAGGGAGGAACCGCGAGGAGAGGGAGACACAAAAGGCAACGAAAACGGCTGTGCAGCAACTTAAATAGGGGCCCTCCCCCATGGGAGGGTACAAAGCACCAACCAATGAGAACAGACCTGAGGCGTTACACTGGGCGGGGTCACAGACATCGAGAACCAATTACAGAGCAGATGGGTGTTAACTACTAATCTTAACCAATGGGATCTACAAAAGGGAATGACATACAGAGAACTCTCTAGAAAAGTAGGAGGGGCTAACAGGGATTGACAAGCCAGGGGGATGGGTTTTGGGTAACAGACAGGGAAGGGTCTGGAAACCTGGGAAGGGCTTAGGGTGATGGACAGGACTCAGGGCGAGAAAGGGAGAAACCATAGAACACTGAACTAGGGGTAACCATTTAGGAACAAACCATTACACAATTCAATATAATAATTAAAAATAACGAACCACAACAAAAGTCAACATCACAAAATTCTTAGCAAATCCACAAAATATAAAAAGGGAGTTCCTAATGTAATGCAAAGGGCTGAGGTGCTAAACTTACTACTAACCAGTCATTAATATCTTTTTTATAATGAGGGTGTAAGCTACATGACACAAACAGTTGGGTAGTTTGCTAGGTTGGCTTCAGATTTTGGTTAGATGGATGGTGAAGGGGTGTTACAAGGAGCAGCATTTTTGTAGATTTGCAGAGGAGACTGTCTTGATTTTTTTGTCTTTTTTTTTTTTTAATTTTTTTTTTTGGTTGGTTGGTTGGTTTTTTTTTGTTTGTTTGGTTGGTTGGTTGGTTTATTTTGCTGTAAAGGTGAACTTATATAATAAACCCTGATTCTGCAGTGGGCTTAATGAGAATAAATTTTAATGGCATCACACACAGAAGACTGAAATATTATTAGTCTTAGAATTCTAGGACATTTGTTTTTAGAGGGAGATATGGTTTAAAAATATAGTATGCAATCTAAATATACAATTATATCCAAGTTACCTCTTTACCAAAAATTAAAGTGAATGTGTCATAGCCTCGGGAGATGAAAATATGTAAGCATATTTTATTTGTTGATAATTTCATTACGTTCTTAAATCACTGTTGTAAGTGATGCAAATGCTGTGAAAGAATAGAAATTATTTTAAAATATTTCTGCTTCCACAAAAAATGTCAGAAATATCTATTATTTCAGACTTCAAAAACTTACGCAATTACTGAGCAATGTTTTTATTGTGATCAGTGAGTGATGTATTTTATATCTGGAGAAAACATAATAAATACTTTAATACACTTATTCTGGTTTAACCCTAAACCTAGTAAAACATTATTCAAAACTGGACAGCTTATGGAATTATTGAAAGAGGGAGAAAGCAAACTGAGTTGTGATAAAGATAAGCATGTTTCATGATACAGAAGATCTTGCAAGCTTCAACCAAAATGTAACTTTTTTAGAAAAAGAAAAATCCCTAAAAATCTTTTCCCTATTCTGGATATTTTGCTGGTTTTCTCTGCATGTTGGCCAGTAGGACAGATACCACTGATGACTGGGCAAGAAGTGATGGTGCCCTGTCCCCAATGTCTGAGAGAAGTCCAACCCACTCCCACCAAGCTCACACCCATTTGCTCCAGCAGTCACTCCCTTTCCCCTGCTCACATTGTCTGTCATGACTGCCTGAACCAGACACCCCTGTCACTCTACCCAGAACACCAGACCCAGGAGACCCTTCTCCACATGAGGACACTGTTTTGTTCTGGCCACCATTTTATGACAGGGAGCTGCCATTTTGTTAAACCACATAACCCACATATTTTCACATTGATCTGTGATTGCCTGATGTCCATTTCTTAAATCTATCACATATAATGTATATTTACATAATATATTATACATATATATATATTTCTTAAATATGTTGTATATAAATATATATATAATATATTAGAGAGATACATATATATGTAAACGTACGGTCAGATAGTCCTGCCAGACAATCACAGGATTGCCTGAGGACATGTGTTTGACAGCATTTAGAAAGGCCATTAGGCTACAATGTGTATGCATATATATATATGTGTGTTGAATTATGAATTTATTATGAATATGAATTTAAACATCAGCATATCCAATTGATGTTTTGAGAAGACATGTTTACTAAGCAGTAAAGATAAGTATTTAGGTGGAATGTGCAAGATCTTTCATAGGATGGGCAAAGTATATGAAGAGATAAGCATAAAGGAGTGGAGCAGGTGGAAATAATCAGACCAATTGACATTAAAATGGCATTTGGTCTCTGATGAGACATATTCTTGACCTAAACTGCTGCTAGTCAAACATGTGGTATGAATTATACAACTAGACTGGAAGCAGTTCTTCTTTTTATTGTTTTCTGCCTGTGTTCTGTATTGAATAAATTTATTTTTATAGCTGGAACATGAACAAGTGACTTTCTTCAGAGGCCTGCAGTATGAATTTTGAAAGGTGGTTAATGGAGGTCTGGTGAAATTCTGTTGAAATAACTGCTCACAGGCACAAACAAGCATATGAATTCATCAGCATTTTCCTTTTGTATTAGCTGAACCCATTTCGGAGCATGCAGAATGCTGTGAAAAGATTCAGTTTGAAAAAGGTGAACATTTTTGACAGATTGAGCATAAGGCAGTCATCTTGATTATTTCTCCATTCTCAAACCTCTAAAAGAAACCTTCCATTCCAGAAAATCTGGCATTTACTGAGTTTGAAGACTCCTTTCCTCTTTCTTCAACCAGGGATTACAGCGATCTTTTCAGCACCTGCCAACACAGAATGTTAGTCTGACCTTGAGGTCCAGGATTTGGGTTCTTTTCCTGTGGAGAAATTTTGGATTTCTTCTATTAGAACCTAAGAAATAAATATCAATAATACACTATCCTTCCCTAAAATTCCAGGTGACTTTTGCAAGACAGGAGCAAAGCTTTCGGGGAAAAAAGTTAGCAAAAGAACTTGAGAAAAGTAACATTTTATCCATGTGCTCTTTTCTTGATTTGTTAATAAGCAGAAGGTTATACAGTTTCTGGAGATTTTATTGCACTTGGAAAGCAGGATTTCCAAATTTCTCAGAAATCTTACCTAGGAAACCACAAAATGTTGAGTTGTATTACCTTGGCCTAACATAGCTGCAAATTTGCCAACTGCAGTAAAACAGGGTCTGTGATAGAGACCATAGGCTATTGACAAAAGACTTAAATTACATGTAAGGCAGGCAAGAAATGTGTCTGTTCTCATAGATGTGTGATCACGTGTTTGTATGTGATCATGTGTTTCCTTTCACATGTGATGCATAATAGAAGTGAACCTAATTGACAGGAGGATGCATCCTTGCTGACAGAGGATGCAGCCTGCTGTAGGATATTAAACTCCTGTACTCAGGTTGCATATTTCAATATTCAAAACTCAACTGTATCCTAAATATTGCATATCTGAGCTCTCTAATGTCTTTCAGTTTCTACTGACTTCATTGGGAGTTGTTAATTCAAAGCAGTCTGCAGGATCAAGTGCTCAAATCCACGAATATGTATGACAGCAGGCCATTTTACACTGGAGTACAGAAGTCAATTCTCCCCCCTGGAGAAGGCTAATTGTCCGAAAACACAAATATTTAATCTTTTTACTGTGCCAGATAACTATTTCATTACTATCTGGATCAAACTTTCATAAAGCAAAGATATTTAATATTTTTAGGGCTGGAAAACATTGGATAGAGAGGATGTGTGTATACACAGAAAGGCTGCCAGCTAAACAAGCATGTGCAAATATAATCCCAGGGTTAAACTGACTCAGTTACTAGTGCAACCCTGTTCTCCAAGTAAAACCAGCCTACAAAAATATTAAACCAATATTTATTTGAGCAGGCAGGAATGAAATAAAATCACTATTAAGTAGCTATAAACACAGGTTGGGTTTCACAGTTCATCACAGTCTATGATGCAGTCAAAGCCTGATGAATACTCCTCTTGTCCCTAGTTTGTCCATTCAGATTACACATCCTCAAATGCCCCACTCCTTGATGCTTATGTTGGGAGAACTACAAGTTGTGTAAAAATTACATTATGACCTTCAATCCTATTAATATGCTAAAACAGCCAAATCCATGTTTTTCAACTGACCAGAAAGTCTGGGTTTACCAGTCTGGGGACAATGATAGAGGACAGAGTTCTTAGCAAACATGATATTGGAAGATAGGTGAAATCATGCATGGAAACAGTTTCTCCATTTTCCTGTGTATATACAGTCTGCTGTGGCTCCAAAACTGTTTCAGCAGATTTCTGCACTGCTTATGCAGCAAACTTATGCATTCCCTACACAGATTTTATCTCCATTTAACAGAAAGAACTGATTGAGAGAAATCTTTGGCTATTGGAATTCCACACAGGAAAAAGTCAGTGATTAAATGAAGTCAGTGTCATACCTTTTTTAGGCTACTAAACGTTATCCTTCTCAATATACCCATTCTGCTCTAGACCTCTGGTAAAGATTAGAAACTATATGAATTAAGTGTGCCAGGCACTACATTTTTAAGTTGTAGTTCTTATGATATTAATACACATGATGGAGGAAACCAAAAGGGTGCACACACTGTCAGTTCTGTCATTTCCCTGCCCTTGTACACCTGTGATTACTGTGCTTCCAACTGTCTTAGGGAAGACATAAGGATTTTACCAGTTTTCATTAAAAGTCTGGAGTCATGAAAGCAGCACCGACATTAAGGTTAATGCAGGAAACTTCTAATAACAGAGCTGAGTAAAAGCCAAAGTCGGTTTTTTTTGTTACAGTGGGATAAGAAGGGCTTTCAAAAACATGGTATCTCAATAGTCTGTCTTCACAGACTGGAAAATCGAGCAGTGATTGACAAGTGTGTACAAATATTTGTGTGGTAAAAATATAGCAAAGTCTACTGAATAGACTGTGATGATATGCTCATGTTAACTGATTACAGAGAAATTATGCATTTTTACAGAATGGTGAACTCTGCATCCTTGGAAGTTTACTTTTCCTGTTAATCCAATGCACTCTATTGTTTCATTGTGCTACATATGGAGAAAAGAAAATCAAATGTGTAAAAGAAATACTTAGGTTTGCAGCACAAAATCTGGGAGTTGATTTCAAAATTCTGAGCTAGATTTCAGGGTATTTTAAAAGCTCGCAAGTAGTATGTGAATATTAGAAAGGAAACCAAAGAAGTTCTGGAACAGATGGAAATTCTGAATACCAGGAAGCTTATTTGGTAAAATAAACAATACATAAAGGAATTACTTCCTTCAACACTTCAGCATTAATCTAGGAATTTAATCACTTTGTTTTGGGTAGAGTCAGAAAGTCAACCAGCCCCAAATCAATCAGTATATTAGGTAATCTAGGTTCTAAAAGAACAATGCTCAGTGGCTTTTATCATAGACCTCTGAGTAATAAGTTGAAAAATAAACAATCATTTATTTTGATAAGATTAAATAAATGAGGGATTTGAACTACATTAAAGAAGACATAACTAATGGGCTGTGCAAATGTGTTGGAAAAAAATAAACCCCACCCCTTCACTACATGGGTATTTCTTGTTTGTGTGACAAATATGAATAGAATTGATGTTTTAGTTCAGAAGATTTGTTCTCCAAAATACTAGAAAATTAGTAGATCAGTACTGTGCCAGGCAAAGCTGCATCCAGAAATATCAGACATACAGAGCAGACGTGGATCAGGAAGAGGTATGAGGAAGATTAGGAAAAAAAATGTCTGTCTTTAGGAAAACTTAACATGGATTTTAGTGAAAGATTTATAGGAGAAGATACCTGAAAGAAAATAAAATTACAATTTGTAGGAAAAAAGGGTCACTACCCTTCAAATAAGACTAACATTTTATTTATATATGACAAAACCTGTACTACTAGGTTTACTGAACAGATAACTGACAGCAATTTCCACTCTTTTCTCAACATCATCCCTGGATCACACTGATCACTTGATCACACTGATCTTTTGTTATGTTATTTAATATATTCTCTTATGAAAACCAAAGTCTTATTGCTACTCATTAATTTCCAACCTACCTTAACAGTATGGTTTTTTCTAGCTTGACTCTATTATAACAAGTATGTGTTGTATATTTCTTTCTCCTAAAGGTTATCACTTGTATTTTATTTCTTATTGCCACTCTTATTTCTAGTCTTCTGTCATCTGCTCTTACACCCTTCCCTCCTCCACCTATCTAAAAGTGATTTCTGTGAGCATGTGATTTCTTCTCCAGCAAAGGCAAGGGTAGGCTGTTCTTTGCTGAGAATATTCAGGTGAACAGAAGATTGAGAACTGCATAGGAAAGGTTTGTCTCTGTAACTTCTATTTTTTATGAGATAATATGTATGGCTTATTAATTTCAACAGTAGGTGTTAGGAAGCTGAGCTGTTGCTTAGTTGTGACTGGCCACTACAGTCACACTGCATGATGTCTGATCTCTAATTACAGAAGCATGACTAGAACAGGAGAAATGAGTACTCTAAATCACTAAGGTTTTAAGTCTGCCACAGAGAAAAGCTGACATAGGAAGTGGTGGCAGACTGAAAACCTAATGGGACTTTACTACTACTAGATTTACCTGAAGCAACATGCCTGAAATGATGGGATTTATTTTCTCTTCTCATTCTTGAAGTATAATTGCACATACTTTCACCAGCCTGTCCATCCTCATTCATTCAATCACTGTTGTGCTTGTATTATATGGAAACTCATACTCTTTTCTGAAATGGTTTACTGCAGTATATAAAACGTACTTACATATAAACTTGGAATAGCCCCACAAAATGCTCTTTTCTGCAAATATCCATGCAATGCACACATACCTCTCTTGGAAAGAAAACAAAACAAAACAAAACATAAGAAGAAGTATAAGAAGAAAAGAAACTAATTCAAACTCAGGCAAACACTCATAGAAATTATTTTGTTGCATTCACCCAGCCTCTAGTGAGCAACACACAATGTATGCAGAGCAAGATGGAAGTAGACACCCTGTCAGCCCTGTTTCACCTAAAGATTCAAAGCAAGTGGCAGGCCTATTGGACAGCAAATGCAACTCTCAATAGCAATACTGAAAAACTTCCAGTAAAATACCATCTTTTTATTACTTTGTTTACTAATGTATATAATCTTTTTTATCCAATTTTTTTTTTCAAGAAAACCAGCGCTTAATTTGTCAGCTAAGTCATTTTGCATCCAGGTGTAAACAGAACAATTCTTTGCACAATGTCACAAAACTATAGGTATTTCAGTCCTTCACAGATTGGCAGGCATGCTAAAGTACCTGCTTCTTTTCACAGTGTAGAGCAAAGAAATTATTTTTGCAGCAAAGAATTGCTGTTGTGTTCTCAAATGATGAAAAAAAATTGTCTCTACATATTAATGGCCAAGAATTTTATGCCATTACTCAAAGTAAGTTACATTCTGCCATTGGGTCATTGAAATATGACATCTTTGCATGGACAAAAATATCTTACAATGGCCCTTTCTCAGACATAATCTATAGGGCAAGCATTGGTAAATGCAAGCATGTCAGTAAATATAACAAAAATGATGCTGAAACTGGAACTTGATTGGAGCTTTAAAATCAGAATGAATGCTTTACAAAGCCAACTTTATAACATCATAAAATTCAGTGTAATTCTGAAAATTCAGTTCCCAAATTAAAATTAAATACCAAAGAATTTTATTAGGACCCCAAAGTGAACTGGAAAATTAATAAGAATCAAACATAGATTTTATTGAAGCGTGACTAATATGTTCTTTGCAAGCTGCTTAAAGTGTTATTTCCTTATTCAAGACTATATTTCTATCAAACATGCTGTGATCATTTGGAAACAAGCAGTATTTTAAGCATTTTTTCTCTAAACTATTTAAAAATCAATTATATTTTTGCCTGAAGAAACAAATCTGAGAAGGATTTTTCTTCATGACAGATTTTTTTCATGGATTCTGCAGAAGCTGTAATGGTCTGTAGTAATATTTGGCAGTTCATAACTAGCATTACATTTGATATATTTGTTATTTCTTTGACTGTTGCAGGATAACAAAGCAGCTAAAATGTAAAATTCATATTGTCTATTATTAAGGAATAAATAACTTCATAATTTTTCTTGACATGTCCCAGTAACTTACTCCCTATCCTAACAGTTTACCTGATGAATGAAATTTTTTATGTACCCAGATGACCAGAGCTTTCCTTACTTTAACTCCAATAGTATTAAAATCAACAAATTACTCAGTGGAAAACTAGAGTGTCAGAATAAGAGTGCTGCCCTCATTTCTCCCTTCTAATTACAACCTCTTGCAACTGGGCCCTTATACATCAGAAAACAAGGAGGGTAAGGGATTTTTCTGACAGTGCTGGAGGGGAAAGGAACATATCCACTGCAGTCAGTAGAATTCCTGGCATTTACAGCTCCAGCATGGGACAAACTTACCATGCCTACCTGCTGGCCAATAGAATTAACCTGCATAAAGAGTTTTCCTGGTAGTGTTGGAGAAATTTTGACTGAGTCAGCTTTGTTTTCTCCCTCAGTGTACATCCTCCTCTAACTTTCCCAAATCTCTCCAGGGCTACAC
>VZTT01024156.1:0-12372 GCA_013400855.1 Buphagus erythrorhynchus
AGAGGGTGTCAGGTGAACATTGAATTCCTCACCACCCCAACACAGCACACGGAGCTCTTCCCACCAGGTTTCTTTGTCCCAGGAAACAGAGGAAAGTAAAATCTGAGGATGAAGCTCTGGTCTCCTCCCTGCAGGGATGTGGAGCCCAAACCCCCAGACACATCCCGGGCTCTGCTGCCAGCAGCTGTGAGCACAGCTGGATCCACAGCTGCTGCCTGGCCCTGGGGACAGCTCCTCCCTCTGCCACCCTTCCCCAGCCCACCACAAACCCCAGCACAGCTCTCCCATCACACCCCGTGCATCTGGGCGTTTAGGATTCCACACACTGAGTCCCAGAACAGCACAGGGACAATGCCAGAGCTGTCTCCTTCTCCCCCAATTCCAGGGACAATTCCAGAGCTGACTGTCTCCTTCTCCCTCAATTCCAGGGACAATGCCAGAGCTGTCTCCTTCTCCCCCAATTCCAGGGACAATTCCAGAGCTGACTGTCTCCTTCTCCCCAGTTCCAGGGAAAATTCCAGAGCTGTCTCCTTCTCCCCAGNCCCACGTTCCAGGGACAATTCCAGAGCTTACTGTCTCCTTCTCCCCCAATTGCAGGGACAATTCCAGAGCTGTCTCCTTCTCCCCAGTTCCAAGGACAATGCCAGAGCTGTCTCCTTCTCCCCAGTTCCAAGGACAATTCCAGAGCTGTCTCCTTCTCCCCCAATTCCAGGGACAATTCCAGAGCTGTCTCCTTCTCCCCAGTCCCACCTGGACACGAGGCAGAGGAAGGGCTGAGGGTGCAGGCAGTGCCACATCCCTCCCCTCACCCTGAGAAAGCAGAAGGGACTCACAGGGAGTGAGGGGCTGAGCCACCACAAACAGCCTGGCTGGCCAAGGCTGCCTGAAACCTGCATGGCCCAAGGTCAGGAATAAACCTGTCCTGACTCCAAAAAGAGCAGGACACAGTGCAAGGCTTGACCAAACAAATTATCATGTAACGTGCCTTCCAACCCTGACCACTGAACGATCCTGGGAATGGAATGAGCAGGACTCACACCCCTGTTGGAGCTGATGGGGGGACACAGGGAAGGACTCACAGGAATCACTGGCCAGACCCTGCCCTGGGGGCTGCTGGCCCCTCTCAGCCAGCCCTGAAAGGCTCCTGCTCCTCCTCCTGCCTCAACACACAGAACATCTCCAGTCAGGATCTCTGAGGAGCAGCTGCAGAGCTGCATCTTCTGAGAGCAAGACCCCTCCTGTAACACCAGTGAAACACCCAAACCCTCCCTAAAACCCATTTCCCCTGCCCAAGGCAGTACCTGGGAACTGCCAAATCCCAAAAACAAAGACCCACGATGTACACTTGCAGGATAGATGAGATTTTCTTCTCTCTGGGCACACAGGTACATGAATCTGTTTTGGGAACAGCCTAAAAGACAAATTCCCTTCAGTGTTTTCCTCTCCCTTCACTGCTGCTGTACCTGGATGTCTCTGGAGGCACAAAAAGTTCCCTCCAAACTGGTCCAACCCTCCCTGCGTTAGTGGAGGAATTCCTCCACACAAAGCCAGATTCCAGGCAGATGGAAGGGTCAATCTCGTGGCCCAAAAGCTGAATTCCACCTTCATCCTCTGCTCCAGCTCTCCCCACCACGCTGGATTGTTTACCCAGCTGATGGGGACAACAGAGCCTTTCAAGTCGAAATGTATTAGAGTAGAAATTACTTCTTTGATTTCTCCTTTTCCTTTTTTTTTTTTTTTTTTTTCCCCAAAGGCAGCAAAGGCATTTGCACTTCTGAGTGCCAGGCAGCTACAGGTACAGAACGGCAGAGTGGTGCTCATTAAAGGCAATTATAATTAGATTGACCTACTTTGGGTGCAAAAAACGCTCCGTGGAACTTCTCCCTGCAAGACAGAGCTCGCAGTTTCAGGAATCTAAAACGGTCCATCCTATTTACTACCCAGGGAATCTTTCTGCAGCACGTTTATTGGATCAATGAGAGGCAGGACAGCCCCACAATCCACCAGGGATTAAAGGGAGGGAGGCACAGCATTCCTTGACTGGAGTATTTTGCATTTCTGTAGCACCTGGCTGCTGCCTCTCTCTCTCGTGGCTTTTTGTCACTACTTAAGAGAGTAATCCACCTCCCTCCTCCACTCGGGCTGCTTTTATTTTGGGGAGCTCACTGGAAAAGCCATTTGCTCGGTGCCAGAAAGCTGCACAGGGCTGGGAATATTCCAGTGATCACAGAGGAGTAAAATGAGCCCCAGTTTGGTTTAACAACCCAAGACCCACGAGCTGCATTCTCCAATTCAATCAAATCCCTTCTCCAGCCACAGCCACGCTCAATAGGCAGTGGGAGGTATTGAACTGTCCCTCCTGCTCATTTTTATTTTAATCATGAGTTCATCAGAACAATTTAAGGCAAATGGGAAGTTAAAGAGGCTCTATCTCTCCATTTCCTGATGGTGTAAAAGCTAGCAAGGCTGCACAAAGCTCAGGAAATAAATTCAAGGTCAGAGACACCACGTTCCAAACACTTCCAAGGTCACATGGAAGCTCCAAAATCCACAAGCTCAGCCCATCCTTCCACAAGCAGTGCCCGTGCCACAAATGGACATAAATCTATCTGAAAGAACCAATAAATAATAGAAAAATAAGACAGAGTTTTATGATGTATCCAATCAATCTGCTGAAATATTTGCATGTTCATGATGTTGACCCAGAGGTGCTCTGGGCACAGATAAAAGAAAATTGCTTATTGCAAACAAAGAGCAGCTTTGCAAAAGCTGCCAAACTGGGCAGTAATATATTCTGTAATAGCTGTAATAGCAGGGAGCTTCATTTATATTGGACATTGCTGGAAAAAGTCATCAGGCACGGGAAAAAATCCGGGAAGCTGAGGGAATTTATGTGTTCTATCGTTTGCTTCCAGGTCTGAGTGAGTCCAGCTCATCCTTGACTGACAAAACCTTATCTGAAATTCAAAATTTCTCCTGTGAAGATTGCAGAAACAATTCCCTTTATCCCTTTGGCCCAGGAGCACAAATAAGTAGAAAGATATGAAAGGGCAGCGCCGGTGCCTGTGCTGGGAAGTTCCAGCTGGATTTGGGGTTGACAGAGGACAATTCTCCCAAAATTTCTGGCACATTCTCGCCATCCCAAAGTCTGACACGAGGCACCTTCAGCTCCTCACAGAGAGCTGAGAATGCTGCATCAGCAGCAGCACTGCCTTGCTTTGGTTTTGACCTCAGCTCGGCCGTGTCCTGTGGCTATTCCAGCTCCTCATCTCCTAGCCACGGCTCATCCCGGAGGGTGTGACCCCCTGGGCTCATCACGGGATGGGTTTGTGGGCATTTGTCCCATTTCTGACAGAGGGGAAAAAAAACCCAGAGCTGAGCCCAGGCTGGGCTCTGGCAGCACCTCCTGCTCCTCTCAGTTCTGGAGGGTGGTGTATTGGGACTGGATCCCTGAAACGAATCCACCAGAGCTGCAGGAACTCCCAGACAAGGACAATGACACCCCCACACCTGGCACTGCCCAGAGCCTTCCTCCAAGGGGATCCCAACCCAAGGGCAAGGAAAAACCACAACCCAAGGAATCACAGGATCATTCAGGCTCCAAAATCATCGAATCCTCTAAGGAAACCCACGGCACTTTGGGAAAGCATCTTTGTCTGGGACACCAGCAATGGCAATTCGCTGATGGTCACTCAGTTTTTCTATTTTTTCACAACTGAACCAAGTCTCCACTTCCAAGAGTTCTTTTGTGCAACATGCACTCTTTGAACAATCCCCAGACTAACTGGCTTCACCCTGGGCTCCTCACCAGGGAAATGATGGAATATTTACTCTGCAGTGCTCTCCCAGAGGAACTGCATTTGTGCATTTTGAGGGGTCACAGCAGTTTGTAACACACAGCTTAATCCACACAGCACAAAACTTAACGTGAGCAGACACTGCAGCGAAAAATAAACATCAGCTGAGCAGAGGAGAGTTCCAAACCCCCCAGGCTTCGCTGTGGGGCTGCCATGAAGAGAAAGGAAGGGTGGCAGGAGCAGGAACAGCATCCTTGTGCTCCAAACCAGAGCTCTTCTGACAGGACAAGCTCTGGCAGTGGAGACAGAGGCTCGTGGGAGGTTTTGGCTCCACTGTAAATCCAAAATCATCTCGACACATGAGCCAGGGCCATTCTGGTGCCAGTCACTGCAGATTTAGAGGGGCCCTAAAGCAGCAGGGCTGGCTGGGCTCTGGGGCAGCACCAGTTCAGCCCAGTCACTGCAATGGGGCAGCATCCACTGCTCCCAATGCCCTCAGTGTCCCAGAGCTGGCAATCACTGCACAGTGACCAAACCCAGCAGGTTATGTGCATGAAAAACAGGAGATTGAACCGTTCGAGAATATTCACAGCAACAGGATTTTGTTGTTCCCTTCAAATAAGCAACACTTCAGGCCAGGAACGAGCAGCCCTGACTGCTGCTCCCTCCCAGCCCCTGCCTGATGGGGAATTCCAGCAGCTCCAGGCTGAGATAAATTTGAACATCCAAAGTGTGTCACTACAAACCTCCCCCAAGTTGTCAGGAGGTAAACAACAATAACAAACAAAGGCGTTGTCTGACGTGACAAGTGCAGTGGAAATGAGTAGGAAAAAATCATCTTCCACCTACTTGCAATTCCTTAAACTTGAATTCCACACCAGATCCAGGGTGGTGTAAACCCAGGAAGAATTGCAGCTGTTGGTTTACACCATGTTATTATCCAAGGAAGCAATGCTTGGGAGAGAGGGAGACTGAATTTATCTCTGAAGTGCTCCCTGAAATACAACTTGCTGCACTTTGTTCCTCAGCAGAAACAAAATCTAATTTAGCAAACGCTGATGCATGGTCACTGCACAATTCAGCGGGAACAAATATCAAATCATGCACAGTGCCTTGCTCTCAGCAGCATCATTTATGGAGGATCCATGGCTGCCTCCTCCCTAATGCAGCAGTTTGGGGTTTTGCCATTTGCTGTAGTTACTGTTACTCACCGAAACGCTGTAATTCCGTGGTGTTCTACAGCCCATTCCAGCGAGCAACACATCCAAACCCTTTCCCCAGGAAATCTGGGATCCACATCCAAGCACTGAAATAACCAGGGGCAAGCCCTGCTCGTCCAGCATCACCCCCAGGGTTTGCTGTCCTCCCATCGCTGCTCAGAGCTCTCCAAACCCACACACCCCAATTCCTAATTCCTCCTCGCTGCTTGCCCTGCCTTCTAAACAGCAAAAACGCTCCTCTGCCCCTTGTTTAGTGTTGTGAATCATTTCTCGGGCGCTAAAATTATTGGAATTTTGGTGGTGGTTTAGCAGGTCATTAGAGCTGATCACAAACAGGGAGGAGTTTTGCTCCCAGCCCGGCTCTGACTCTCTGCTCACCCAATTTCAGTGGGCAAACAGGGGAAGAGCCTCCACCCTCCATCCACCCGAGCCTGGCTGCCCCCAGGATCCACCTCCAGCCTCCTATCAAAGCCTGCTGGGGAATAAATAATGCAGAGTCATTCCATTAACTATAACTTAATCAAAAGAGTCCAAGAGCATCATCGAGGGGATGGTTTCCATCCCAGACAGCCCCAGCCCGCTGCCCTCTGAGCACGGGGAGTGATGAGCTGGCCAATGCAGGGGCAGAAAATGTGAATTTGAGCTGAATTCAGCTCGAGCCAGCACTGCCAAGCCCAGAAGAATCCAAAGCCCCAGCTCAGCTCGAGTGAGGACGTCCAGATTTGCACAAATCCCCAAACACCACGGTGCTCTGGGCACACACAGCCCTTCTCTCCCAGCCCAGGAGTCCCTCACTGCCCCCCTGCCACCTCTTTGTCCCTTTTAGTGCTGCCCAGGCTGTTATTGCACTGCTCCAGCCCAGCAATTCCATTTTCAGACCTTCACAAGCAGGAAGAAGAGAGGAACAAAAGATGCAGAAGTCATCCCCATGTGTGCTCTCCCTTCCTTTCCCCAAAAAAAATGTTGTCCTGGATAACTATGAAAATTTCACATGTCTGGGATTCCACAAAAGCTCCAACTGAGCTGAAAACCACAAAAACCTGCACAGGAAAAGGGAGTTTGGAAATTCCAAGTGTCACTGCCCAGTCCTCAGGCACCACCACACTGCTCTGTCACCCCATGACATTCCCCACGTGTCTTCCAAATGACACTTTGGTATTTCAGATTAGGAAAATCCTGGACAAAAGCACTCAGCTCTGCCTTTCCTCCGTGTCAGATCCATCCTGTTATTCCTCCAGACCATGGCATTTCCTCCTCCCTACGTGGCCTCAGAGAAATGTTCATTCTGCCCAGACAGGGGATTTTCAACCTGCAGCTCATAAAGCCTCTGGGAATCTGTGAAAGGCAGGAAAGGGAAACAGAACAGACACGAGGCTTTTCCAGTTCTCTACAAATGCCAGGAGCACCTGCAGAGAAAGAAAAGCACCTAACACTGGGAATGCTGGAACCTACAGACCCAAAAATGTTGGGAAGCACAGTTATGGAATAAATGAGCACAATATGTTCAGTGCTTCCCTCTTCAGGGATGCTTCTGACCCCCTGGTGGTGTCCTGGACTCTGCCCAGCTGTTCCACATCTGTCCTGAGGTGTCAAATCAAAAACTGGACACTGAGCCCAACCCCAGCTGGACACTGGGGTGGATGTTCATTCTGCCACCTGTCACCTCCCCTGGCACATTCCCTCTTCTCCTCCAAGCTAATCCTTACTGAAGAAAGCTTTATCATCCTCTGGGTTTGCATTCCAGCACAGAGCAGCTCTGACAAGAAGAAAAAAAACCCAGGAAACATCCAGCTGCAGGTGACATCAAAAACCATTCCAGGGTGGCATGTGACATCCCAGGAACATGACACTGCACAGATGTCCTGTGCCCTGACACGTGGAGACGCCAGAGATTCCAGCTGCTGGGAAGGACTGGGAAGGAAATCTTGGCATGGGTTATGCTGGGAATTGCTGGAGGGGTCGCTGCTCCTAAAAGCAGCTGCCAGATTTCCCCCTGGGGCTCCTCCCATCCTCAAAGCATCACCCCAATCCCCCCCAGCTGCTCCCTCATCCCCTCACTGGCACCAGGGAGAGAGTGGAAGGGTGAAAAACAGAAAACTCGTGGGTTGAAGTAAACAGTTTAATAGGGAAAGCAAATCTGTGCACGCTGGCAAAGCAAACCCAGGAATTCATTCCCTGCTTCCCATGGACAGGGAAGGGTTCAGCACCTCCAAGCAGGACCCTTCACATGGGCTAGAGACTTGGGAAGAGAACTGCCATCATTCCAAATGTCCCCTCCTTTGTCCATTCATTTTATGTCACACGGTCTGGGACATCCCACTGGTCACTTGGGGTCACCTGTCCCTGGCACAGCTCCTCCCAAATCCCTCCCCATCCAAATGTCCCCTCCTTTTCCCATTCATTTTATGCCACACGGTCTGGGACATCCCACAAGAGCTGTTTCAAACCCTTGTGACTTTCACATTCCAAACAAAACCTCAACAAACTGGGCTGGGTTTTCCCAACGCTTCCACTCATGAACCAGGTAAAGCCATTTACCTGCAGAACATCCACCTCTGCACAATCCCTGCTGGAACCAGGGATCCTGGGCATGCCAACCATCCCCTGGAATCGTTTGCTGAGCTCCAGGAAGTACCAGAGTGATCCCAATATTCAGCCAGAACAGCCTCTCCTCCAGGGATGTCATTTCCTTCCTTCAGAACTTTCCCTTTCAGGATTGTCACTTAATCAATCTGGGCTGCTCCCTCAGCACTGCCACTCCTCTCCACAGCCATTGTCAGCAGAGCAATAAACCCAGGCACTTCTGGAACTATTTCCATCTCCAGAGCACTCCACAGGCATTAACCAATTAATGCAGATTGTGGTGTGAGGAACAGCCCCACTGGGAATTCCCTTCGTGGCCTCTCAGCTCCTCCAGTGCCCTTGGAGTCAATCACAGAATCACTGAATGATCTGTGGGAAGGGACCTCAAAGCTCCTCTGCTCTGCATTTCCCTGCCAAATCAAGAGTTACCCTCCAAAAACAAAAAAAAAAAAAAGTTTTAAGATGTTAAAACCCACAANTGTGGTTAAGGCACTGAGATGGGAGCTGGGAGGCTTTGCCTGACCCTGGAATCACAGGGGGGTGTCAGAGACCAGGTGAGCCCCGTGTGACAAACGCCACAAAGCCAAACCCAAATTCCCAAAATCCTTTCCAAAGGAACTTCAGACCCCCAGGTTTACAAATATTTTATAACCCAAGAAGTGCAGGGAGATGCTCTGGAGCCTCCCTAACCCCACCTGAGCTGTGCAGCCACAATTCCCTTATAACCCCCCTGGGTTTATAGTCTCCTCTTATTCTGGCATCTAAATATCCTTGAAAATCTTGCCCTGGGAGTCTGAGCCTCAATGAAAATGTTCAGTCTGATTCAAAACCTTCTGAAAATTTTACTCTTATTTTTTCTCTAAGATGAACACAACAAAGATTTCATTTTTTTCTCACCTCCACTGCAGATATTTGTAAAAATGACACAGATCATCTCAACCCCCAATTGAAATTAAACTCAGAAAACAGAAGGTAATTTGATGAAAAACTTTTTACCCAGTGTCTGCAAATGGACTCCCACTCATGTGCAGCATTTTTACTGAAGTCTCATTTACAAGGTGCTAATTATTATCTCCAAAACAATTTTTTCAATTTGTATTTCAATTATTTTGCAGCGAAATAATATTTGCATTTAAATGGTTTATCCAGGGGGCTCAAAGGCATTTTCATCTCGGGTGTTAGGATTATCTCAAAAAAAGAAAATAAAAATTGAAGAAGGTGGAGTGAGGTTCAAGGTGAAATCCATCCCAAGTCACAGTGGAGCCAAAATTAAAGAATTCCTCATGGAAATCTTTCATTATTGGTCTCATCTTGTCACCAAACCTTGTCACCATGGAACTCTTAAAACCAGCTGGAATTCCCTTGCCACTGGAGCTCTGTAAAACTCCATGTTCCCTCCAGGCCCAAGGGAGATCTTGGGCTCCAAATCCCATCTCCCTAAGAACTGACAAGTCCTGAGCCCCTGGAATTCTGCCAATCTCAACAATTCCATCTTTCCCTGCTGGAGATCTGATGGTCTGAGGAGAGCCCTGTGGGGAGAGCTCCTCCACAAACAAATCTGCCCCAAGCTCTGAGGCACTCCCAAGGGCTTTCTCTTCCCCCTCCTCACCACCTTTTGGATTCTAACTTACATTTTACACATCAGTTCATTAACCAGGTTGTATTTTCATGCATTTTTCACTCCCTAAAAGCCCAGAAGTGACACAAGTCCCATTTTTGGGTCCCCACAGATCCTTTTTTAGCCTCCAGGGCTCAGGACAGGGACCCAGAGAAGCTCTGCAGCAGCCAAAACAGAAGAATCCACTTCATGCCCTGCCATCCCCAGCATCTTACACCTCCAGATCTGAAATAAATTAAAAATATCACTCAGAACAAGCAGAGACACCACTTATTAAAAGCTCTTCACTCTTGCACCACCATCCTCATGTCCCCACGCTCTGCAAAGTGAAATGTTCTGTGTGTTTACAAGAGCTCTGAGATCCTCCAACAAACCCCTCTGCCAGGCAATTGTATTACAACAGCTCACACTTGTGTGATTGGATTTGAATTACAAAATGAGCCCAACAGAAAGCAATTTCTCCTGGGAATTTTTGTTAGGATATAAATCCAATTTTTACTTGATTCCGTTAACAGCACTTTCATATTCACTTCCTTTAAGTATTGCAGCACTTGATATTTATTACCTAATGCCTCCTTGTCACCTTGAGCAATCAATGAAAGTCACCTGGAGTTGTCAGTACAGAGGAAAGTTAATAAATAAAAGTTAATAATTCACTTCACCCAATGAGCCAAAAAAACAAGCCAGTCACATGCCCCAGAGAATAATAGCTGCAAAAAAGGCTCCTGCAAGATTATCTGGAGAAAGAGTGAAACATTTCAATTACACTGAATTTTTCAGTCCATTTAGACATGAGTTTCATGTTTACAATGGCAAAACCTTGGTTATTATTTCAGGGAATCATGGAATGGTTTGGAAGGGATGGTAAAGATCAGCTGTGGCACTGAAAGCTGTGAGCTCTGGCACTGAAAGCTGTGAGCTCTGTCCGAACAGGATTTGGGAACTGATGGATGCTCTGATAGCCCAAAACCAAATTTTTTTTGCTCTGTTTTGACCCCATGTATAAAAACTCTTGTGCCAAGCACTGATTTTCCACGACTTGTACAATTTCTGCATCCTGTGACCTCTCCACCTCTGTATAACCACCAGAGAAAAACAGAATTTCCTTCTATTAACATTACACTGTGTTTTATTTTTCTCTCGCCTCCTCCATCCATTTAAAACCTCATTTTCACCCACAGACATATTGCACTTCATCTTAGTTTTCAATCCCCAAAGCAGATCAATACCTTTCTTCTTCAATCTACATAGCTCTCAATCAAGGAGCTAACAGGGGGTGAATTGAATCGACTTGTACGTTCAAATTGGGGATTTTTTTGTCAAAAGTCTCATTTGTTAACTGCTTTTCATGGAAGAAAAGGCAAAAAACTCCCTGTAAGAGCCCTCAGTGTTGGACTCCTGGGCAAAAAAAGGTCATCACTTGTTCTCTAATTTAAGATTGGGAAGTGCTCCCAGGAGGAACAAGTGACAGAGCCTCCCCAAAGTGGTGTTTGAAATCCAGCAAAATGAACTTGCTCTTTTTAAATAAAATTAGTTAACTCAGTAGGAAGAAGTGCAGGTGTTTACCAGGAGGTGACAACAGCAGGGACCTTGCAGGGTTGGTTTTTCTCCCTTCAGTCTTGCCCAGGGTCAGTGAGACACCAGGGCAGAGCTAAAATCAGGATCCTGCACTGGGTTAAAAGAGACCTTAAATCTCATCCAATCCCACAGCCTCCACTAGCCCAGGCTGCTCCCTGGACACTCCCAGGGATGCAGGAGCAGCCACAGCATCTCTGGGAATTCCATCCCAGCCCCTCCACCCTCCCAGGGAAGGATTTTCTCCATTTTGTGATCAAAGAACTTCACTGAAAACCCTCCCTGGGCTTTATCTGTGGGCTCTGCTGACAGCATGGGGACAATTCCACACCTTGTTCCCTCAGCACAGGAACTCCTTCTTTAAAACAGATTTTCATTAAAGCCCCCAGCAAAGCAGAGAAACTCCAATGCAGCTGGCCTAACACTCTTTGAAGAGCTGCAGAATTTGCAGGACAGGACACCAGAGCCTGCAGAGAGGGCAGATTGTCCCTCTGGTCCTTCAGAGCTGGTGCTAAACCCAGCCCTGGGAAGAAAGGCTCAGCACTGGTGGTGCCTTTTGGGGCTACCCAAAAACAGAGGCCAGACAAAATTAAATTAATAAAAAATGGGTATTTATTGTAGGGCCTTCAGGTACATTTAGGGCAGACAAAGCCACCCAGGGGCTACACTCAAAATGAACAGCAGGTCATGTTTTCATATTTTTATAATTTTGGTCCATTTGCATATTGGGAGTTAATCTTCCAATTACAGCTCCAGGTAATGAAGGCATTTACCCCAAGTTTGCTCCCCCAACTCACTTTTGTTTCCATCTCTCAGGCCTGAGGCAGTGAGGTGTCCTTGATTGCCAGCCTGGAGAGGAATTGTTGTGTCTGCCCAAAATGGGAAAGCAGCAGCTCACACTGGATATGGAGTTTAGAGTTATACACTAAAGAATTGCAGGGTTACAAATATATGGAAAATATCAAAGCTAAAATCCTAAGGCATCACCAGGAAAAATGTCCCCAGGCAATGAGGAACAAACTCCCCATCCTTCCAACCCTTCATTATTCCAGCAGGTGGATTTTATTTTAATATTAACAGCCCAAGTGGTGCTTAACTGGAATGGGAGCCCCTTGGGAATGCTGCTGACAGCTGCCCAGTGTCCAGGATCCTGCCTAACCTTTCCCTAATGGAGACAAAACAACAATAGAGGGATATAAACAATATGCTGTGGGATGCAAGGAGCATCTTTAAAAATGGCATTGCCTTTGGAAAAGCACCAGCTCCATTATCCTTCTGCAGGATGGGATATTTTCCTCCCCTTTCCAGGAGGAAATGTATTTTTCTGGGTGTTATTGTTTGGTGGGTAAAGAGGAAAGGAACATTGAATTGTGCCTTTGTCACAGGAGAAAGGAGCTGCAATTTTCTGTACCCCTGACTTTACCAGCCCCCCACAAGGTGCAGAGCCTCCTTTGCCCACAGCAGTGAGAAGAGGGGAGAATCCTGCTGGGATTCATGGATTTAAACAAGAAAAGAAGGGATTTGGGGACAGGATGTGACCCTGTGTAAGTCACTACACCCCAACACATCACTCCCCACC
>VZTT01024165.1:19109-37466 GCA_013400855.1 Buphagus erythrorhynchus
GGGACGGGGCGCCCGGCTGCGGCCGCGGGGCGCTCGGGGCGCGGCAGGGGCCGGGGCTCTCTCCGGCCGGGCGGTGGTCGGTGCTGAGCCCCGGGAGCGGGCGGGGGGGCGCGGGAAGCCCTCTCCCCTCAGCGCCCCGAGCCCCGTGTGCGCCGTGCCCCCAGCCAGATACGGGCGTGAGCGAAACAGGCATCGATTCGGGGCTGGAAGCGCTCGGGGAGCCCGCTGGGGGCTGCAGCCACGAGGGGTGCTCCGGCGGCCTTTGTGCACTGCGAGGCTTTCTAAGAATTCGCGAGCTGCTGATGCTCGTCGAGCTAATGAAACCCATTCAGGCTGGTGTTGCTGCGTTGTGCTTAGGTAAGGTTTCTTATCCAGTTTTCAGAGCAATTTGTATAATTTCACCTCATGAATTAGGCACAAACCTGATATTTCACCGCATACTTGATTCTCAAACAGTTACTTCATCTCTGTATCTGCTATTCCAATTATTTCTTTTTCCTAGAAAGAATAAATGAACCCCCAAATTGTGTTGCATTCATGATGATTAGCAGTTTTAAAGTCAGTTTTTTCCCTCTTCTTTCCATTTTTTCAAAACTTTAGGCTCGTAATCCCTTTTCTGAGTGCATAGATTTCTTTCTGTGCTAAAGCTTAGTGACCATTACTAGCCTACGTTTAGTATTCCCTTTATAAAATCGTTGCTATCTATAATCATGAGACACTTGAAAAGTTTTCCTCTCATTTTTAAAGGAGTGCTTTTGTACATCTCTTATACATCTTGTATGCATCTTATGTCCTTTCTCAAGCTTGATCTAATGCTGCTTCTAAAATGGCTCTATTTTCAGAGCTGGTCACTACATCTGTGGATGTAGTAAGATGGCTTTCTAAGTTCGAAGGATGATTTAACCGGGAAAAAGTCATAAGCAAGGATGCAGTGTGTCTGTAGTACTGTATTTGGGCTTTTCACTTCCACTGGACTACAGGTTACACTGCTGCAGGTTGGTGTAAAGAGAGATGGGCAGACATCTGCAATTTGGAATACTGGTAGGAAAACCAAAAATTTTATTCACTCAGATTTTCCATTATTAAGTCTGAGGCTACAAAACAACGTAAAAGAGGAGTTTTTCATAACAAGTGTAAGAGTTTAATTATATTTGTATGAATAGAACAAAGTGTTTTGCTTATTGGTAGGTAGTCTAATCTTAGAATTTTTCCTAAGACAAAGCTCCCAATGGAGCCACTTCCTTTTCTTGTAGTTAAAATTAAGATGATTTGTTTCCAAACTACAAAAAGAAGTCATAAGGAAACACACACTTTAAATCATATAAATGGGTCTACTACTTTTCTAGAGTCAGGAAGAAAAAGTGGTGACAGCCTGTACTGGGAAGAGGTTCCTGTAACAGACTATTTTACATAATTAATCAGAGAAGATAAGCAATTCAGGCATCCAGAGGATATGTGCAAATGTGTTACAAATGTTCTCTTTGTAGGGAAGAGAATAGTAGAGAAGTTTCTTGCTTTGATTGTGTTGCTCTAGGGTGCTACATATGGCCATACATTCTGATGACTGTTCGCTTTGCTAGTAGGAAGAACCTTAAATGAACCAGGTGATTGTAAGGAAGCATGAGGAGTACTGTAGCAGTGACATAAAAAGTGACATAAAAACTTTGTACACCCATCCTCAAAAAAAAAAAAAAAAAAAAAAAAAAAAAAAA
Organism: Buphagus erythrorhynchus; assembly: GCA_013400855.1. NCBI lineage: Eukaryota > Metazoa > Chordata > Aves > Passeriformes > Sturnidae > Buphagus > Buphagus erythrorhynchus. Next base: position 20,822 of record VZTT01024165.1, read on the forward strand.
AAAAAAAAAGAATTTCACAAAAANGCTGAAATCGTGCTGATCCAAAGCAGGCAGGAGAAGGAAAGCACATATTGAGATTTCCTGGTTGTACTTCTTTTTTCTGTGGAAATATGTAGCTTGCAACTATATTGAGTCATGACAATGCAAGATCATGAGGCAAACATTGGAGGAGAAGGTAAGGAATTTAATTCTACAGGTTTTTTTTACCATTTTTGACATCAATAAAATGTCTCACTGAGGTCTCACTGTCCTTTCTTCCACTGGTTCACTTGCTGAGTACTCACTTAAATTAACCAAATTTTTGATTAAACACTAAAATGAGAAGTCAGGGTCCATAAAAGTAGGTACTTGAGTATATTTGTCTTTTTGGGATTAATGCTTTCTTTAAAGAAATCTGGCCTTAGCCTTCTATGACAGTCTGTTTCAAAACAGATCCCATAGTGAAATCAAAACATGAGTAAGAATTGATAAAAAAATCTAATATGCCAAATATCAGTAGCAGTCAAAACCTGGTTATGTCATACCATAAAAGATAAAATATCAGTGCTATTATGAATATGAATACCATCTGTTTAAAATTCTAAAAAAAACCCAAAAAAACCAAGACTCAAGTAATCCAAGAAGCCAAGATAGAGTTTGCTGCAAACGCAGCTATTTTCCTTTTAACTGGGAAGAGTTGTTAACAAAAAATATTGTAAATCCTATTGAACTTCAAAAAAATCTCCAAAAACTAAAAATAAGCACCTCAGCAAATCTAAGCAAGCATATGCTGCATTCTAAATTATCGGCAAGGAAATGTGTGTAAGGAGGTACTGGCTGTATTTTCTATCTACTTTGTAGACTAGCAGCAGGTTTTAATTTTCTTTATAAAAGGTTAATCTTTTAAGAAGAGTTCTGTACAGGCAAAAAGAAATCTTATTTTAAAAAAATTATTGGAAATTATTTTTTACAGGACATGATTTAAAGTATTTTGTTGTAATGTTATTTGAAATTACTACATTTCAGATTGCACATTTTATTAACAAATGAAATTTTGACCATTGGAGGGCTGCCATTAGAGTTTCTTTTCTGGGATTCCTTGCACATTTTGTACTACTTACTTTTTAAAGACCTTTATTTTCTATGTGTCTTTTAAAATGTACTGCATTTTTGTAGATGTTTGCCATTTCAATTAAGATTTTTAGCATTTGAAATTAAAGTAGGGCCAAATCTCATATTTGACATTACTTTGAATATTCTTTTTAGCATGTTTTCACCATTTGAGATATGGCTGTATGATGTTTGTATATTGTATAGCCCTATGTATGATGTATATTCAGCCTGTCTTGCATGAATAATTGTATGACAAGTAGAGATTCAAGTTTATCATTAAACATATTACATTTTTAAGTCAGTTCAAGGACATTGGTTTTTGTTCAACAAAGCATCACTGTTCAGGGCAGAATGTTAGTATCTATTTAACTTTAAAATTACAATAAGATTTAAGCATGTGCTTAAATTGACTAGGGCTTCTAGCTGTGGTGTAAACAACAAAATATTTTCTTCTAATAAAGGCAGCAAAATTTGCTAGAAACAGCAGAATTTTGGTAAGGTTTTTGTTTACAGATTCACATGCTTTGAGACAATTGAAAAAACCCTGTTAATATCTATAATTAAGTCTCTTACTTGTGCCACAGGTACTGACTGCAGCTCATTGGTAAAAACATGTTCTTCTATTTTTTTGGTTGTCCTACTCGGGTGATGACAGTTGTAGGTCCGTGCTGGGAAGTGGCTCACCACACAGGATATTTGTTTTTGTAGATGTGGTGTTTAGAGCAAGCTGACATCTACTCCCTTTTTGTAGGAGTGCACGTTTCACTGCTCCCAGTTTTTCTGCTGCTTCATGACCTAAGCCAGAGCAAATATCATCCCTATGGATTAATTTTACTTCACTACAGAGAGGCTTCACCGTGTCCTGTTCATTGATTCAGACCCCAAGCACCTCTATGAGCTTCAGGGCCTCCACAGGCCTTCAGTCTTAAGGGGAGTCCCACCCTATCAGAGCATAGTGTTTTGTGATATTCACTTCCACTTGTTTTTCATTCATGTTTCCTATTATATGATAGTTTTGTTAAGTGGAATAGATGCCCTTGCTAAGAATATTACTGCTTTCAGATTTACTTGAGATTTAATTGCATTTTAACTGACATTCTCATTTGGTTCATATGCCCCCTTCCACAGTTCAAACCTTCACTGCTACTTTTAAGCACTCTCCCAGCTACTTGAACTTGGCAGTATTGTGGTACACATTATTTTTGATTTTACTGCTCTGACTCTTTAAATTAGTTCCTTTGTATTACTTAAAGTCAATTTGTGAATTGATTTTCTTCTTTCCTGTTCATATTCACACTTGAAGTAGCTCTTCCAAGAGAATGGTGCACTGCTAGCAGAAGCATTCAAATGAGCTCCCTCGTGCAAGTCAGCCCCAGGAGTGTAATTCCTTACAAGGGAGCACACTGAGCCCAGATGATAACCAAACTGTGACCTTAGGTGTTACTTCTGAGAGGGTATTTCTTTAATGAGAGCCCCTGTCTGTACTTCTTATGCATATGCATCTGCCTGTGAACAGAATGCTGTGCTGTCCCTGCTTTTGTGACAAGGCCACTTTTTCTTTGCCCTAAGGGAGGGGCAGAAGCACCTGGAGACTTACACTCCTGTGGGGGGCTGTGGAGCACAGAGCTGTCTGGAACCCTCCCTTGGGATGGTTTGGCTATGCCTTGCACTTCACGCATGGCTATGCCCATTGATTGTTTCAGCTAAGTCCACATAGAAAATAGGTCAGCCATGCAGTGGCTCAGGAAGAGAGCTTTAATTGTGTGGTTGTAATCTAGAAACAAGACGTGTATCATCTTAGAGGAGGCTGGAACCACTAACAAAGATGTTATTAAGCATCGTGGAATCTAGCTCTTGGACAGCTATTTGTGTTAGAGAGCTGCAGGGAGTATCTCATGCAAGTCATCCAATTGACTCCCTGTGAATAAAGTTTAAATTTCTTGTTAGAAGGCAGCATGCTAAAATTCTTTTATTATTTTCCCCTCCACAAATGGAAATGGAAAGAAACATACGTTTATGAAGTGAATCTGTTCCTCAGCCCAGTTCTGAGTTATTCAGTACAAAAATATATCATGCTTTTGGGTAAAATGTATTCTGTGGGAATCCTCCTGGTGTAATTCTAGAATATCACTATTTCCAGAGAGTGCAGTAAAACTTATGGTTTCTGTGATGCCACATACAGTAGTTGCTGCTAAACTATCTACTTTTAATGAATAATAACACAGAAACAAGTTTCTCAATAGTATATTAGACAGAAGTGTGTTGTACAGTGATGGCTGCCTTTCTAATGCTGACTAAGGTAAATCTGTGTTTAAATTTCATTTTAACCTTGCATTTCATTTGGCACTTGATGCAGATGCAGACTGACAAAAATTGTTCAGGGAAAGCAGATTACCCTCCTTGGAAAATACAGAAACTCTTCACACACAAAAGAGCATTAGTAAAAGCCTGAATACAACAGAGGAACACCTCAGCAATATTTCTGGTTTGTTATTGGGAAAAATTGGGATTTTATGTTCGCTCATAATGATTTCTTTGATTTGAAAACACAAGACAATATACTCAGGTGCTGCCTTCTGGTTAATAGGGAGGGGTACTTGCTTACACGAATAGCTGTGTTTCTCCATAGCCCTGACTGCAGGTATCCAGGAGCCTAAAATACTCGTTGCAGTTCCTGTTTTAAATAGAACTGCTAAAAATGGCAAAATTTCCATGTCTTCAGAGAAAGCATGTATCAATCTAACTTTAAATTTCCTTTTTTGTTGTTTTTGCCAAAATTATCTTCACAGTTGTCTCTTGTCTCTTTGCACTGGCAAGCTGAAAGTGCAAAACTGTGTGTCTTCACAATGAGAAAAGTCTTTGGCGGACTGATAAATTTTTAAAATTTTAGTGAAAATAGAGCCATTAGCCCATAGAGCTCACAAGGCATATTTAGAGGAAGGTTTTAGAATTTCCCCGTGGGAAGAATAGTATGAAGGGAGAGAGGCTTGTGGCTTAAGTAACTTAGCAAGGCTTTTGGTCAGTGGGGAACTGATTTTTTTTTTTTTTCTCAAAAACTTCAGGAAATTGTGACAGAAATAATTAATTATTTAATAACAGTTAATTATAGATTTAATTAAATGCTTAGTTAAAGGTTCCCAAACAAGTTGCATGATACTAAAAACCAGCCAAGGGGAAATGCATTTCCTTTAAGGAATTATGAAGCCTTCAGAAATAACAGAATGACATTAAACCTGCTGTGCATTAGCCATGAAGATTTACTGTGAGGGTATCTTCCTTGTTTTGATTTCTGTATTTAGCACCTGCACCTCTTTATGAATCCTATCTGCAAAATCTATTAAAATTTTACTGTGTAAAGTGTTTTCATCCCATTGTTGCTTTTAAAATCTGCCTGCCAATTTTTATAAGGTCAAACATGATTTTTCTAAATCACTCAGATCTGCTAAACTGCCCAACAAACTTATGCAATCTCTTAACTTGTGCTAAGACATCTGGATTCACTTCTTAGCTTGTCTGCAGTCTTTCTTTTGTGATCTCCAGCATACCTTATTTCCCCACTTATAAAGGAGGCATTGCTATGCTCCTTTCATATCCCATTTTTCTATCTTAGCCGTTCAAAGGGCAAACCCTTCAGGTAGACATCATCTTTTGCTGTATATTTCTGTATGGCCCTGCTCTTAATTGGAGCCTGCTGGATTAAAATAAGCAAGTAATAGGCCTACCAGCAGCAATAGAGAGAGAGAGCAGAATGCAGGGTATCAGTGCCACTATTTCTATGCAAAGCAACCTACTCAAGGATGAACTCACAGAAGGTTGAATACCAGTATTTAAGTATAAACAAAAGTTCTGTAAGAATTTTTTGGATGTTGTGATCTTGCTGACTAAATAGTGAGACCTTCATGAATGTTAGAAGGTAATGAAATATTTCCCTTAGCAGACAAAAACATTTAAACCAGTCTTCATCTCAAGTTAGGCACAGTTTGCAAAACCTTTTGATGTGCTCACAAGGCAGAGACCACATTTGTAGTGTGACTCTGAAAATCTGCTGCTGATCTGAAAATTAGTATCAGCTTTGATCAGGTTCACACTTAGCCCTGTGTGTCACACGCTTCAGATCTGTGGGAGAGGCAGCATGATTGTCAACTATATGTGGAAAAAGCCATTGACCATAACAATTGTAAATTTTAGAACCAACAGAGGCATGGCTGGTCACAGTTAGAAGTGTGCAGCTATAGCATGCATGAGATAGAGGTGAGCATCATGTCACTGACTATTCTTGTAGCAGATTAAGGACTGGCACTCAGAAATGCCAGTAAAAACTGGCTTTAATGGTTGCTTAATATATGAAATGTGGTTTCATGATATCTTTGAGTTTCACTTTGAAAATTATTTGCAGTTCTAAGTAATAGTAAGTCCTAAGCAAAAATGGGGTCAAACGATAGAGGGGAATTAAAAGGAAAAAGTATCTTTTCAAATAGGCTTTGAAGCAATGAAGATCAAGGACTACTGATAGGATACAGGGTTATGATTTACCCATAGCAAAAACTAAAACAGAACGTCTATCCCTGCCTGTGTTGTGGGCAGAATTTTGTTAGCAGTAAATTGGTATATGGAAAAATAAGGTGATAAACTGAAATAAGAGAATGGTAGTGGCAGAAAAGCATGTAATTGGGTTAATATGTTAAAAAAAATAGATTTTATTGCCACTGTTGCAAGTTACTATATCATAAATGGCTGATCTATTTAATGCTGCAATAAATATGCCAAAAAAGGCAGTTATATGGGTTTATATAACAAATACTCAGTGTTTTCTTTCCCAGCTGTTACACTACAGTAATGGAAAACACTCATAATCTTTAGTAAAGTATTAATAAATGCATTCCGATCTTTAAACTTAGGTTTGGTACTCTGTCTTTTAGCAAAGAAGCTGCATTACTTAGAAATGCAATCCTAATGTCAGTTTACCATAGTATGGGCATCGTGAGATTTTTATGCCTGTTATAAATGGAGTTGAAAACCCAGAGGAAAGGTTTACAACGTGAATATGCTGCAAAGATACTTGTGATACTGTAAGAACTTAACTTCTCCATTGTCACAAGATACTTGTAAAGTTAATGCTTGTGTCTTGTTAAAGCTTGTCAGGTACGAGTATTTAAAATAAATGTTTTGTATTTTCTGCATCACCTAAAGCATAAGCAGAAATGTCAATTCTGACAGTTCTGTCAATTCTGTTATTTCTGACCCCATATATGGGAAGACTATACACAGTGCAGCAGACTTTCTTTCCTCCCTGTGTTATTTTTACCTGTTGAGAGTGCACTCTGCAAGATTTGTGGTGCTTCAAAATGCTCTAGAAAGCCAAAATGCTTAAAAAATGTTGTCTTCATCTTGGCAGGAAATTCCTTGTGAGATACTACCTTTCCTTATCCTTAAACTTAGGTCTCTGGTTTACATCCTTCAGGAACTTGTGCATCTCATTCCCTCCCTCTGCCCCACCTATTCACATGGCTTCTAGGCCTTTACTCCCTCAGAAAATGGGGAACTTGCTGTGTAGCATCCTCTTTCTGTGCACGTATAAAAGTACAGTGATGGAACTTACTATTTGTTACATGAATTCTTTTTTCAAGAGTCCAGTGAACAATAATTTTAACTGTACAGTCAAAGGAGCATATCTCTTCAAGACAATATTCAAGTAACATTCCAAACCTATTTGAAGTACCCCTCTGAGTACATAAACACTCGCTATGGCCGGAATTTGATTTTGGTTCATTTTTAGGTTTTCTGCCACACTTCACTGGCCAGTTGCTTTGCTCTTTCACCTCTGAAACAGCTGAACTGTGTTCTTTGCTGCCTGGAGCTGCACAGCAAGTTGGAGACATCCTCTTATGTGGCTCCCTTTTTGAAATGAATGTAATTCCTTAATATAACGAAAGAAAACGTGTTCAGTGGTGGATTTCCATTTTACAGATTTAAAAAACAGCACATACAGAATGGTTATTCATTAACATTTTGGTAGGAAATTGTACTTGAAGGACCTTTGGTGTGGTACAGCCCCTACACTTAAAGTGAGCCTTAGGTCTCTGAGTAGCTGAAGTTTTGAAACAAAGATGTTTATCAATAACATTTGATTTTAGTTTGAATTCTCAACAAAGTAAATGAGATGACTCTGTTGCTACTTTTCTTTGACTGTTGCTCCTGTTTGGGACCTCCTCCAGACCAAGATGCTCAGCTATATTCTGTGCTCATTTTGCCTGAGGACTGAAGCCCAAAGCCTCCCAGCACTGAATCATAAATTGCTACACCGTGAACTAAGAGCTGTATGCCTGTACAGTTCCTTACCTTCTGTGGTGGCAGTGGGAGGAGGGTCTGCTTGTGGTTATTGGTGATTGCTGACACCAGTGTATTTCCATGCTGCTTCAGTGGAATGCAGGTCAGGGCCTTGAAGGAAGCCAGGTAAGTAATATTTCAATCCTGGGATCTCAGATACATGTATAGCACTAACTGGTATTTCAGAAGGCCTGATGGAGAGAGAAAAGAGGTTCCTTATAGACATTATAAAAAACAAGTGAAATATCTTTTACAAAAAATGTAAAATTATGAAGTGAAACCTTAAATCAGTAACAATGGACTTTATGTTACAAATCAATACCATGTAAAACAAAATACTAGAAAATAACATTGGAAGTTTTTACTTTTTTATTAATACAGGGCAGCCTCATTAAACAATGCCGCAAAACAAGATATGTCATTTCCAGCCCCCCAACAGATATTATTGCAGCAACCCAGTGAAACTAGAAATTGAATCTTGATGGCCAAATCAAGGTAATAAACACGTACCCTTGCTTAATTGTGCAACAGAGAGTAATATTGTGCAACAGAGAGTTGGTTGAAACACAGAAACAACAGACAAACAACAAACAAAGAATGTCTCCTAAAATCTAAAATACTGCTGGAAAGCTCAATGAAATTAGCATGTCAACATGTTCTATAGGCTATACTGACAGATTAAAGAAAAATTACTTGCATAAGAACCTACCAAACTTCAGTGGATTTGTAGTAGAGAGAAAGCACTTTATCAATAAGAGAGCTGTCCATTCCGTTGCAAATAGTTTTGCTCTATTGCCTATGTTTTCCTAATTTCTTATGCATTTTTTAATCCTCATCTTCTTCTATAGGTTTTCGTCTGTTCTTTCCTCCTTGATCCTTTATTCTATCTGTATCTTCCTTTGTTTTATCTTTCACATAATAAAGGAGAGGACATACTGCAAAATAAATTAAAAAAAAATAGAAAAACTATCTTAGAAATGGAGACAAGCTCTGATCTTTCAGACTTTGGTAAGAATACTGAGATGTTAACATCGTTGCAGCCAGTGCAGTTATACAGGTTGTGAAGTGAAGAAATGTGTGTGATTCTAGATTCCCTGCCTAGAATAACTCCAGGAAGATTACCCTGTGGTTCATATGATGCACAATATCTATATTTACCCGATGAAAGACCCAAGGACCTTGCACAAAAAAAAAAATCACAAAAAAACAGCAGAAGAATTATGGTTAAAATACATATAATTTGCCCCAATAATTAAACCCTGAATTTGTACCTCGAATTAGAGGCTGGTGATTGATACATCTGATCAAAGTTTCTGCACTGTTCTTTGTTAAACTTTTCTTGAATTTCCATTCTTCAGTATCTGCCACAGAAATTGGTGAATTTCAGTGGAATTTGCAAGCATTGCAAGCTAAGCATCTATTTATGTGCCAGTCTGTAACCAGCACTCTGGCCAAAACTGAAACAGAGTTTCAAAAAGCTGGATGATATTATTTTTATTCTATTTGAATATTCAACTTTGATATTGTTACAAGAGGCTGCAATTCCACAGCTAATGTACTTGAATCTGGATAATGCATAGCTTGAAATATGCTAAATCTTTCTAAATGTATCTGTTCTAACTGGAGGAGCAGCAGTGACCAAGGGTTCTACTGTTTGATAAGTTTTAGCTATAAGGATTTATCTTTTTTTTATTTATCACTAGTGAGAGTTTGGAAGTGTAGCATTATAAATCATTTATTTTCCTTTGCATTATGATCAATACATCAATGATACTCTGATTTTCACTGCATTATTAAAACAAGAAGCTACATTTTAATGACTTGAGAAATTTCTTTATAAAGGAGCTTACATTTCTATGTCTCAATAGCCTGCTGTGATTTAGATATGTCAAAGCTGAATCTCCCATAAATATTTTCAGCTTACTCTCCCACAGGGCCACATTTTCCCCTTTACCTCAAACTACCACCAGGGCCAAGGGGAAGTTATTACAGAATATGTGGTGAACGTGGCAGTTATCTCTGAGTTAATTTTGCATTCCTTCTCCCTGCTACTCTCATTTGCATGTGCTGACTTTTCCTGTGCAAAAGTAATCTGAAAAACACTATGTGCAATTTGATTTCTTTCACATGCTTAAAAGAAGAGTTGAATAAATGGAACGGAAGGATTTGAAAGATCAGTAGCTGTGATAGCTTCAGCAATTGCACTGGAGACAATAACAAGCATCATAGATTGAACATTCAACAGGAAGCCAAAATCTGCTTCTGGATTTATTTAATCTTTAGTTTTGTTACACACATGGTATACACTAACAACAGGCAAATGTTAGTCATTAAGTGCTTGTTTGTTGTGATTAACAAGATTAATTTCTCTTAATACCACATGTGCAAGCTCAATATTTCACAAAAGCTCTCATCTTTACATAGCTTCATCATTTTAGTGAAAAAAGAAGCCTGTGTTTTGAAAGACAATATAAATTCACATTTACCTAGCTTTCTCAGCTTTAAATGCATTTCTGCTGTGTTTTGCAGAAGAGTATTAGAAAGCACCTAAACAAGGTATTCAGAGATGTATTCCTAGAGCATTCAGTCTCTCTGGATGTGCTGATAAGCTTTTCAAAGGGAAAATGCACTGCTTTTGTGTACTCAAATTTTTTTTAGGAGAGCAGATTTTGAAAGAGAAGGGCTATGAATAACTATATGTGCCTGTACCATTGTGTGCAAAATGACAGGCCAATCAGCGAAATAAAAAAGGAAGGTGCTAATTTTCAGTGCACATGTGCTAAATCAGCAATTCCAATTATTTTTAAACATGTTTTGTAGCAGAAACCATCTGTAGGCATTTAATCAAAAAGGAAGGTGCCTCTTGGTCCTGCTCTGCAAATACCATGGAAGAGAACAATTGGGAAAGTTGCTGATTTCTGTGCTTCTTCAGAGCTGCTTTTTTTTCAGGGACCTACCCAAATCAGAATCAGTGTCTGTATGATGGCTATGAAAACACCCCTTCAGCATGTATTTGGATTAATAATACATCTTCAATTGATATGTTTTTTGTGAAAAAGTACAAGGACATGACCTCAATGCTGCAGGACAAAGCATTTTTTGCCAATTAGAAGTTCCTGTTATCACCTTCCCATGCATAGTTTTTAACCTTTCTGTAATCTCAAATGACCTCAGTTCTGTGATTATTGCATCTACACACTTAGCTGCAAAAACCCAATGTTAAAAAGCCAAGGTCATATTTTTGGTTCAAAAACAAGAAAACATGCAAATCAGTATTTCTGTGACAGCAGTGACAGACCTTTTAGGTTTAATCCTATTCCTGCTATATCCAGAAACCTGCTATTGAGTTCAACAGGAGTTGGCATGAGTGCTTAGCTATGAATAAATATAAAAGGTAGTTGTCAGTGATTTTCAGTGTGAAAATGTTTTTGTAGACATTGTAAACAGAAGTGACAGGTGGCAAATACCCAGTCAGAAAACTCTGCAACTGAAATCTGCTAATGAAACACTTTCCTTTCTACAGACCTAGTTTTCAGACACTCCTCTAAGATCTGTGGAATTCATGGAAACTTTTAGTACTTTTATTTATAATACTTTTAATACTTCTATTTATAAAGCCTACTGGTCATTATAATTTAAAGCAGTGGACACAAAGCGGATATTTAACTATGTGCACTGTCATTAGACACTACAATCAATGTTTTAGATTGCTCTACCATGCTCCAGTATATTTGTGAAAATAATATTTATGCAAACCTGTGTGTCAGTTGTGTAAACAGTTACATCAACTTCAGCAAGAATATGTGCAGGTACAAATCTCAGCAAGATAAGTGTCCTTCAAGAAGTAGGGGAAATTTTTATCATCTCTGAAAGATGCTTCACAGTTAATCCAGACCATGATGCTCGAACAGGAAGTTACTTCATGCTTTAGAAATTTGGAGTTGTTAAACAGTTTGTTGTTTCATTTATTAAAAAAGAGATGCAGCAATGCTGGCTAAGTCATGAATACTAGCTAAAGATTTCACTAATGGTATGGGATAAAATGTTCCTGGATTTCACTTTTATCACAAAATAATTACTATTATTTTTAGTTTATTTGCTCCTTAAAAACATTTTTGATTTATGAAATAAATAAAAATCACATTTTAAAGGTCAAGTTAAATGAGGGGAGTGCTGTGCATTGCTAAATTTAAGAGATTGAGCTCTAAGTAGGTATTTGGAATGAATCAGTAAGCACAACAATTAACAATGACTTCATGTTCCTTTTGTGGATTCTAATTAAATCCCATTGGCTGTGAGCTATTGGCTATGGCTTTGATCTTTACATTTAACTCCTGCTGACTGTCATGACTGCTGCATGTCCTCAGGATGAGTTTTAATTCTTGAAAAGAAGACATAAATTTATTTTTCTTAGCTTTTCTGTTACAAGTTTTATGAAAGTATTGCACTTTCAGGGCCTGCAAATGGAGGTTATGCTATATTTTAAAATATATTCCTTTAAAGTGTGAGAATAATTTCCAGATGCTTTAGATTGCTTGCCCTCACTGCAGCAGCTCCTCTCCTTCAAATGCTTCCTCATCTGGGCACTCGGATCACTTGACGTCTCATCAGTTATGTCAGTTCAGTATCAGGATTTCTCAAAAAAACAAAATGCAAGTCCAAAACTTGAATAATGTGTCATGGTTATATACAGCAGGTTTCCAGTTTTTGTTGAGGTATCTTTCTCTCTGCCTCAGTAAAAATGGCTGTGAGCAGTGCAGCTCCAGCGCTCCTGCAGTGTAAGGGGGCCGTGGCTCCTGGGGGGATATCTCCGTCGGGAGTTGCTCAGCTGGGAGTCCAGCCGTGCTGTGGGCCAGGGCTGAGGGGTGCAGATGTGCCGCAGTCGAGGGCTGCCATTTCATCCTCAGTGTGTGACGGAGGGAGCAGAGGATCAGGTGCTGTGAGCCTGCCTGCTGGCCTTTCTGGGGAGGGTTTTCACAGAGATTTTGACTCACAGGAAGAGAATACTTTTCCCACGCTGTCTTCTCAGCATGCCTCCCTGTTATTTGGTCATAGCATAGGAAAATATTTACCCTACAAAAATACTTAATATGATACTTAAAATGGCAAATATGTGTATTATCAGCAGCATTTGGGAATCGGTCTTTCCTTTAGCTACATGCCAAAACATGGGTGTAGTAATTAAGGTTCCCCCATGCTTTTAATTGAAACCAGAGATGTGGCTGCAATATAACTTTCACATCTGGAGTCTGGGCTTCTCCCAGGGGTATATTTGGATCCAGGGACTTGCTTCAGACCATTACAGGGAAATGATTCAGTCACAAAACCAATTTAAGAAATTCAGTGATATTTTAAAATGAGGGTTTTGCCCTATCTACAATAACATTAGTTTCAATATTAAGATACAGTGTTTGGTGTTATTACACAAATGCTAATTTTTTAAAGCAGCAGAAATGTCTGTCTCATTACCATAAAATAAGACATATTAGTAGTTTTGAAGTTCACATGTATTCTGTGAAACTTGTTTTCAAAATAGATTACAAGATAGAAAAGTAGATAATTTGGTTTTTTTCTCATAAAACAAAGGTAATTATTTTCTTTATCTCCTGCCTTGGTAGCTGTCTAATTTTGCAAATCACAATCTATTCAATTTGGAGCACAGATGAAACACTTGATTGTGTTTCTCTGCTTCTTAGAACAATTTATACAGAAAAAAAAATGGTAGAAAGGTGAGGAAATTCGACATTATGTGGGGAGAAAAATTTGTTGTAAGCAGGATCTAGATTTTTAGCTTGCCCTAAGCAGTCATATAGTCAGAGGGTGAGAACACTGGAACTGGGCTTGCACAGCACACAATGGCAGTTTTACTGCTTTGGAGAAAAAGTGGTAAAAGACTAGTCTTAAAGGGCTCTGGGGTAAAGACAGATAAGAACCAGGATTGACTTGAAAGAAGGGAGGGTGGAAATTTTGGGTAAACAAGCAGAAAGGTCAGTGCCTGGCAAAACATATTTCTTTTGGGAGCTGGAGTAGAACTTGAGATTGCTGTTTCTAGTAATTTCTTGGGCACCAGTAAATTATTGTGAAGTCCACTGTTCCGTATCATGTCTTATCCTGATCTGTAGAGAGGGTAACAACCTTTTCATCAGTTACTGCCTTTCCTCAGATAGTAGAAATATCTACTGTGAAAAAGCCTAGAATCTTTCAGGAAAGAAAAGTACTACTTTGTAAATTAAGTAAAGCCAGGGTCTACACAAGATGGTAATGATTTAGGATTGAATGGTCATATATATTAAGGGGTTTCTAGACCTCAACTCCTTGGCTTTTGCAATATCTGAACAAGTTAATGCTTTGAAGGTATATTTACACAGGACATGTTTAAACTAACAATGAAGCAAACAATGAAGGGTTAACTTACTTGTATGGGCTTTAATAAGACTAATAAGTACTTGCTTTGACTTCTTAACATATGAGCTTATATATTGATGTGGACTTGAGGTATGTTCTCTTAGTATTTTAGAAACCTCCTTAAGATCTTGGAAATGGACCAATCACCAGGGCTTTGATTTTGTTGCTACCCACAGCACCTGAAGTATAAAAAATAATGTGCAGATATTGTACTTCATATTACTAAGACAAAATTATAAGATTTCATTATTTTAGCTGTGTTTGTCAGCTGATAGGCACAGCAGCTGAAACAGAAATGAGTTGCTACTGATAGGGTGGGTGCTGGGTCCTAACCTGTCTTACTATAAGCTGGTTGTGTTTTGCCTGTGCATAAAAAGAACATTTCCTGCCTTGCTCTCTTCAGAGGCACTGTTTGGCAAGGGGCAAAAGGCAATGATTTCTGAACCCCAGAGATTAGAGCTGAGTGGGAATAGCAAACCCCTTTGTTACATAAAGGCAGAAGTTAACAGCTGCTTCTCTGGAGGCAAAGGTTTCCACACCACTCCTGCAAGTGCTGCAATCACTCTTGTACTAGAGAAAGTTAGATGCAGTCAGTGATATCTTTTGACTGCTGCAAAACAAACTAATTTTTTAAAAATTATTGATCAACATGCAGCAGTTCACCTAACAAAGAGATATGTATGATTTAAAACAAAAAAATGCCATACCATCATACCATATTCCGTCTTACCCTGAGTGAAGAACTCTGCTTGTCATAAGAGAAAAGAATTTAATGTTGCTTTTGTGCTTTTAGTTTCTGTGCCATATCCATAAATTAAGATTATAAACTACCTTTAGCTACTGTTGACAAGTGGTATTGCTTAATTCTTATAAATGGCTGTGTTAATATTAGGGGTTTTACTTTATGATTGATTCATTGATCTGTATTGCATGACAGTGTCAATAAATATTGTAATGAAGGAAATATTTAGAAGCAGATAGTAAAAATAAACATACAGGAACACATTTTGACTGTGAGACAAGTATAGATGTAAACTTAGAATGAAATGTTTGTACAGAGCATTTTGAGCACTCTGCAGCTATGACAATACTATGTAATCTTCATTTTTCTGAGTGGCACAGTTCCATGTTGTACTCAGTCAGACACCAAATAAATTGGTTGCTTGTAGTTTGATCTCACAGCAGACTATTTAATTTTAATTTTCAGCTTGTTTCCCAAGGTAACTACAACATCAATTAATATGGCCGAGATGGAGAATTCACATTAGACACTGCTGCTCCCCTGGGATGAGCTCTCTCAAACCATGTTTGGAGAGAAATCAAAACCAGAAACTTTTTTCATGGTTCTATTTTTTTTTTTGTTATGGTCAGAAGATGTCTAATGACATGGTGAACAGTGGAGGGCTGGTGTTCCTCATTCCTGAAACACATCTGCAGATGTTTGACTTAACCTGTAATGTGTGGTATCATCTTTCTCGTACCTTTTAAACTCCATTATACTGCTGAAATTCCTTCTGTATTATCTACACTGAGGATTCATTATCTTTCTTCTCTCAGACCTTTAACACCACTGTCTAATTACCATATGAGTGAGACAGATTTTCATGTAATACAATATACTTTTTTCTGAACGTTACTTAAATTAAGTGCAAGATGCACTTAGGATACCAGATGCAAACTTGATGTTTTAATAAAAAAAGAACTAGTCTATGCATAGAGGGTTTTTTTCAGTATTTGAATCCTCTGAAGTGTCATAGAATTAGGTTTTTCACTTTGTTTACTTAAAGATGTGATTTAGGGGGTTTTATCATTACAGAGGTCAGGGAGAGTTTTGAACTGACCACAGCTTGAAAACTGTTATACCTGTTGAATTGATAATGGTTTTGAACTGGGATCTTTTGAACTGGTTTTGAACTTCAGGGTGCTTAGAAAATAGTTCTTCAGAAAACCTTCTTTAAAAACTGTGTCTTCATTATTGGGACTTCTAAGGTCTGATACTGGTTTTGTACAACAGTATTATTGCTAGAAACATCATGGATATCCACTTTCTTGCAAATCAATGATGATGTGTTCATAAATAGCAACAGATCAGAGCCCAACATCTGATCATGTTCAGATCAAGGGCAAAGATTCCAGTCCCCATCAGGGCAGGAAGAGGCTGAATGTAGGTGTCCTGCAACACAAAGAGTAGCATCCCAAAAAGAAGCTGCAGACACAGTAGCTGCTTATCCAGGAGTTTTGTCAATTCAGAGATCTTCACATTAGTGCCCATTTTGCCCCTGAAAAAGTCATGTCCCGTGACCATCTTCTGGGACCTCTTCTTCCCACTTGGCAGCTTCTGGAGATTTTTCAAGTGTAAAACAATGGCATCACTTCCTTTACAGAACTCATTCTACCTGCCTGGATATTTTTCCTATCACAATAAATGTGATTTAGTTAAAATACAATATGCTAGTATGGAAGTGAACCCCAAGTACTTCCAGATAATTGTTTTCTAAAAACAGAGAAACAATTTAATCAGCACGACACAAGCAACCAAAGAAATTGAAAACTCATTGAAACCATTGGTAATTGATGAAGATCATTCACTTGCTTTGTTCTTAGGTTAGTGCAAATGCAGTAAATATTTGTTGCTATCTAATTTAGCCATTAAGTCCCTCTTACATTCTTCACTGAGAAACCTTTTCTTAAGTCTGTTTAAATAGCAGCCTATACATTTGCTGTGTTGCATTCCCTGGGAGATGTTTAAAATATTAAATTCTAAATTTTTTTACAAAAATACATTTCAGAGGCTTTTTTTCCTTTTAAAGTGCTGATATAC
>VZTT01024177.1:0-15989 GCA_013400855.1 Buphagus erythrorhynchus
CCCAGAGTCTCCTGGTCATTAATCATTTCTGAAAACGCTGTCTGTGAGCTCCTCCATCGTATTCTCAGTCCTGGTGACTGTGCACACAAATACTCCCATGAAATTCAAAGAATGGGGCTGTTTGCTCCTCTGTCCAACCCTGCTGGCTTGACAAGGCCAGGTTGGGAATGCCCAGTGGGATGTTACCATTTCATGTGATTATTTGAGGAAAAGCATGTTTTGGACACTGTTTCTGAAAGCCCCTTCCCTTCTGCACCTTGAGAGCAACACTGCAAGCTGAGTAGAGCACAGTGAGTTCCATGAACCTTGGATACAGAGCTGAGGAAAAAAAGAAGGGAGGTTAATATGTTGTCCTAGCAACCCTGACTATCTCTTTAAACACAAATTTAATTTTCTGATCAAATGCTGAAAGAAGTTCTTGCAACAGCATGACTATTCCCAAAAGAAAGTGCAAGGTACAAATAAATTACCACCCCCCTCACATCACAAACTGTCTTGGCACTGTAAAAAGTGATGTGCATAAATTTTTTCCCTAACAGGTCTATGAATACAAGGAAGTAGTGGGAAGATAGTAGAGCCCTCGTAGCTGAGTGCATGCTGGCATCTCTGCTACAGCAGCTGCAGCCTTGGATGGGTCTGAGTGAACTTAGTGGGATCCTGTGTCCCCCAAACAGCCTCGATTTGGGGAGAGAAGGTCATTTCCCAAGGGAAGAGGAGGTTTTGCTTGTCAGGCAAAGGAACTGAGAGGGGGCTGTGGGCTGCTCCACACTCCTCCCATACGTGACCTGCTGCTATTCTGACACAGGAGGCTGACAATGCTGAACGTGTCAGAGCAGGGCAGTATCAGATCCCTGGCTCCCAGAATCTCCTTTGATACCTTTGTCCAGATCATTACCAAGTTTGTACACAGTTTTCTTTGTACTTCCCCCACCAAACTGTCTGCTCCTGCTAATGGCTAATCATGTCAGTTATTACAGACACGGCCAGGATTGATCTGTGTGGTACCAACGCTGCTGGAGCTGCAGGTCAGGGAATAGACACAGCTCCATTTGTCTTCTCTCCAAAGGATTCACTGCTTGTTACACTGCTAGTGTTGAGGAAAACTGATTGGACTTACACTGGTATAGTCACTTAAAAGAGGGCCTGGGGACACTGAAAGTGCCCTCATGCTGCACAGGAGGATTTGTCCACGTTTATGTGGGGCTGGAGAGACCCAAGGAGACAGCCACGAATCCAGCTTTCATTAGCAAATCTGGGGGTGAGGAAGGGGGTACTAAAATCAAGCATGGCTTGCACAGCTGTGGTTTCAGTGACAGCAGGTAACTCACCAGTTTGACAGCTGAAGACCCCATTTTCAGGAGGTCAGCTCTGCCCTGCTGGAGGGAAGGGCTGGAAATCGAGCTGGTGGCAATGCCTGTGCAAAGGCACAAATCACATCAGGGAGCTCAAGCTCCAGCCCACTGCATCCACACCTGCAGCCAGGCTTAAGGTAAGTGAGAACAGGAACACACTGCTGGACCTCCAGCTTTGAGCCAGGCTGAGCTTCCCACCCTACAAATCAAAAAGGGCAATGTGGGACACAGCTCTGTGTCTTCATCAGTGTGTGTCTGCACAGCTCCAAACAAACTGGAATGCCAATTTTCCGTGAACAAAGGTGGAAAAAACCCACAACAACCCAACAAAGGTATTTTGCACTTCTACCCAGCCCCAGCCTGGCTCAGCTATGGCTGTGCTTGAGCACAAACACCAAGGAGCTAAGCAGACACTCCAGGGAACCAAAATGGGAGCAGTTTTAACCCGAATCACAGAAGGGAAGAGCCTCTTAGTGGACATTTTTCTGCTCTATTTCCTGTTGCATATAGTACCCAGATCCCATTGTGATAGAAGCATTAGGAATGCATAGAGAAAGACAGAAACAGGGAAAAGGAGCCTGGATTTAAATATTCAGTGCTAAAGGCACTGTATTTTATTTTTGGGAAATGCAGATAAACAGAAGCTCTCGAAGAAAGCTATGTACAGTTTAATAAAGTGCACGCTATAGGATGTCCTTGCAGCACTTTTATTAGCATTAATAGGTCTAAGCTGTCTGTATGTAAATCATTGCAGATCTAGGAGATGAAATATATCATAAGACCCACACGACTCACCCAATTATACTGAGAGGAATCCATGAGCTAATTATACTGCACTGAGCAAAACAAAGATGGGGAAATATATTGCAAATATTCAGCAAAGACTTGTTATTTGCTGTTAATTGCAATCATAGCACAAGAGTTTGTCTGCTACCTATACTTAAATCCACTTCCAGTAAATATACAAGGGTGTGAAGTGTTCAGAAAAAAAATAATATAAGAAGTAGCACTTGTCACAGAAAGTTGCAAAGACCACTGACAATGAAGCATAGTACATTTTACTACAAGGGAGATATTTATCACACACATGCTTTTTATATTGGAACATATAATTTTAGCACTCTTAATGAGATTAAAAAAAAAAAAAGTTTTTTTCAGTAATCCTGTAACATTTTGACCAAAGGTTTCATTTGCCTAATTCCAAAGGTGCAATTTAGTAAATCTTGTTGAGAAGTTAAGAACATTATCTGAATACAATGCAAGGTTTACTTCTTTTGTTGAAACTGTTCCTGGAGCAGTTTACAATAATAATAATAACAATAAAAATAATACCACTAATAATATTATTAATATAATAATAATAAACCCCTCTCTATTCCCAAGGAGCTCACTAAATCAGAAGTAAAAATTACTGGTTGGGGAAATTTACTGGTTCAGAAGGGAATTACTTTTTCCTTCGTTTAGGCTGGGAAGTGTGAAGATGATAACAGATCCATATGATAATCTTCTGATTGGAGAACATACACATGAATTTTCCTTTCATTTATCTCTCCTTTTATAATGCAGTCAAGAGGTATGCAGGGCTCTGGGTTACAGAACAGATGGCAGAGGGATGGTTTTCCTTAGCTGCATTTATACATTTTTTACTTGGAGAACCCTTGGAGCTTTGAGCTCCTCCAGTGCCTGGCATGATACAACTCTGCATATGATGATGTGAGCAGGATGAATGATGATGGCTGAGGACTGTCATAAAAGGAATTTGCTTGCAAAGCAGCTTTTATGCTCTAAAAAACCCCTCTGGGATGGAGNAGGGTGGCTTTGCAGCCCAGCAGTGAGTGCTTGGAGCTCCATCATTGAGGCATCATCCAAAACACAGCAATGTTTGCAACTCAGAACCAGAACATCCAGAGTCTGACTCAGCCCTTGTTTCTACAAAGCAATCCCAGAAACAGGAGAAATGGTGCAATTTCACAAGATGGGTATTTTCTACTGCAGGGTCTGATCTAGTAACTAAAATGTCTGAAAATGAACATTGCAACTCTTGAGACAATACAGGGTCTAGCCCTTCCAAGCTGGCTTTCTCCTCTGCAGCAATGTCACACCTAGACAGAAAAGCAGTGTTGGTGGCACAGGGCTGCATCCTGCTTTTACAGATAACATCTTGGGGGTCGTGCATCTCCATCAGGATTTACTGGGCAGCTAAACCATTCCCACAAACTTCACTGGTGAACAGAATTTCAAGTGGTGAGCTCCTCTAAGGCACCAGATTTTATCACTGGTTTTCTTCTGTTGATCCATACCCTTGTGCTGTCAGCACTGCCCTTTTTTTGCTGCAGGGGCTCAATTCACAAGCCCTCCTCCCTTGTCCTGGCAGTGACAGGAACCAGCAGAGATCCCTGCAGTGCTCCCGTGCCAGGAGCAGGGGTGGTACAGAGTTTGGAAAGCTGTGTGGTCAGCAGATTGGAGGGCACCAGTGAGACCATAAATTATAGTTTTTGGAGCA
The DNA here is from genome assembly GCA_013400855.1 of Buphagus erythrorhynchus. Taxonomy (NCBI): domain Eukaryota; kingdom Metazoa; phylum Chordata; class Aves; order Passeriformes; family Sturnidae; genus Buphagus; species Buphagus erythrorhynchus. Next base: position 3,856 of record VZTT01024177.1, read on the forward strand.
TGACATTGCCAGAAAAAAAAAGTGTTCCAATAGAGACTGTTTAGAGAGCAGTGAAGAAAATGCCTGGAGGGCCAGGAAATGGGGTGTGTAAGGAAAAGCTGAATGGACAAGGACAATTGAGCCTACAGAAGACAAGATGTGACCATAACAACAGTGCTCCTGTGTTATTATATAAACACATTTAGAGAATTTCACAAGGTGGTCCAGGTTCTGCCCATGCCTGCACTGTGCCTGGAAATGTTTCTGGAGAAAGCAAAGCAGGACATTTATCCTCTGTTACATTTTCCTTCCACAGAATGAACCAGAAAATAAATTTCCTTTGAAGGTCTTTGTCTTGCTCTACAACATATGGAGTCAAAAATGCCCTTCAAAAACCACTTAGTTTACCAAATCTTCCACAGAATAGTATGCAATATTTGCACTAACATGACCTGGGGATACTTAGACTTGATTTTTTTGTTTTATAAAACCCATTATAATTATTAATGAACATATAAAATAATGTAAATGATAAGCAGTAAGTGTCTTTTATTATTAAGCTCTTAGCTATTTTGCCCATTAAGAAAACCAAATTAAAATAATTGAAGATTATAATCTGTCATGCATTCAAAATGCTCCATAGAAATTCAGACAGGCAAACATATTCAAAGCCTTTAAAAGAGCACACTTAAGAGTCAGTCTAAGCATTCCAGGATTGGCTCATTAATTTTAGTGGAAATATTTTAATTCAACTACTCTTACTGTTTATTGAATTCTTTGCTAAGTACTTACTTATTTATTTTTAACTGAATTTGCAATATGTTTAGAACTCATTTGTATAAAAGTTCTTAACTCTTATTTCACAGTTGTTTCAGAAGCCAGTAAAGAGGCACATCTCTGGCCCTGTATTTCCAAACAAATTACTGCATGTTGCTGAAAGAATCACATATGGTTTCAATAAAAAGATGCAAAAGTCAAGCAGAGAAAAATTAAGATAGATTTGGAGACCTAACCAGGTGAAGGTAACATTTAACTTCTGTCTCCTTTTATCACACTTGCCAATGATCCCAAGCTATGTCCTAGAAGGAAATGAAAAAAAACCCAAACCCTCAGGAGATCCTCTAAAACACTTCTGTCTTCAGAGGAAACTGTCTTTTCTGTGCCTTGCAAAGAGGATGCTTGGACATGGCAAGGGCAGTTGGTATAAACCCAGCATTTTCACTAACTCCAGCCCTGGGTTTAACAGCAGCTTGCCCTTGGGTATTCATCCACCCCTGGACAAAATGACTGAGCCATACTCCTGAAGGCTTAAGTATACATCACATTTCCTGGAAGAAGTGGCTTTCTCTTTCCACCAAGACAAAGAGATAACTAGACTACAGCTAGACTAGAGACCAAATTTTCACATGGCTGAGATTCACTGCTGAGAGCTTAAGTTTTTTCCTCTTCTTTACAATACAAATCCAAAGCCAAACTATAAAACATTCCATTTGGATCTCTCCCACATCAAGTAAAATCTTCCAGCTGAAATCTGTGCAAAATGATTTCTAATGTTATTTATTTTGATGATAAGACAGAGTACAAGTAGTCTTCCAGATAGATTAAAGCTGTCATTTAAGCCATTAATGTAACTTATGATGCAGCCTGAACTAAAGAAATGAAGCTATCAGATGTTTGAACCTGAAAGAGAAGAACCTCTCCTGTGTGCCTGGCTTGTTCTGTGGTACCTGCAGAGGAGCCCATTCCCATCCAGCCATTCCCATCCAGCCATTCCCATCCAGCCATTCCCATCCAGCCATTCCCATCCAGCCATTCCCATCCAGCCATTCCCATCCAGCCATTCCCATCCAGCCATTCCCATCCAGCCATTCCCATCCAGCCATTCCCATCCAGCCATTCCCATCCAGCCATTCCCATCCAGCCATTCCCATCCAGCCATTCCCATCCAGCCATTCCCATCCAGCCATTCCCATCCAGCCATTCCCATCCAGCCATTCCCATCCAGCCATTCCCATCCAGCCATTCCCATCCAGCCATTCCCATCCAGCCATTCCCATCCAGCCATTCCCATCCAGCCATTCCCATCCAGCCATTCCCATCCAGCCATTCCCATCCAGCCATTCCCATCCAGCCATTCCCATCCAGCCATTCCCATCCAGCCATTCCCATCCAGCCATTCCCATCCAGCCATTCCCATCCAGCCATTCCCATCCAGCCATTCCCATCCAGCCATTCCCATCCAGCCATTCCCATCCAGCCATTCCCATCCAGCCATTCCCATCCAGCCATTCCCATCCAGCCATTCCCATCCAGCCATTCCCATCCAGCCATTCCCATCCAGCCATTCCCATCCAGCCATTCCCATCCAGCCATTCCCATCCAGCCATTCCCAAACAGCCATTCCCACACAGCTCTCCTGCTCCTTACCAGGAGGATTTGCTTCCTCTGCACGCACCCTGTGAGTGCTTGGCTGAGGTGCTGCACCAAATGTTCAGCTGCTGACAGCTCCCAGCATTTCCCAGGTCATTTGGCTTCCACACAGCTCCCTCTGTCCAAGGGCTCCTCTCCAGCCCTGCTGCTCCCTCCAGGCCAATTACATCCACATGGCCACATTCCTCTGGAGCCTTCCCCATGCCCATGGGAACCTTTGATAGCTTTCACTCCTTCTCTCGCTTCCAAGTTTTTTTGAATTGTTTACCAGGATTTTCCTTCTCTACCTGGATGGAAATGTAACACTGAGCAGATGGAGAACAGCATATCAATCAGGCTCAATGAGGAGCTGGTAATGCAGAGGGAGAGAATTTCTGCCTGCAACTCTGGCCAGTAACTGTGTGTAACCCCATACATAAGTACAGGATGAAACTGAACTTGTCAGACTCACGGTCGAATTCAAAACTACCATTATTCTGCTTGGGATAAAAGCAAAATAGCAATCCTTTTGCCAAGAAAACCAAATTTCATACATGATGAGATGACACACTGCAAGCACAGAGTACCTGGTGTGCAGCAGTGCATCCAGGCCAAGGATCTGCTGCAGCTTAACTCTACTTTCCTACCTGCTGAAACAGCAAAGAATTTATGTTTTAGCTTGAGCTTTCCTGACACAAAAAGACTGAGGTCTGCAGGGCTCATGGGGCCAGTCTGCTCTGTGTAACTCTGCAGCTGGTCAAAGTTTCTGAGAGGTGACTTGGGACTGCCAGAAGCTCCTGCCAGGTCTCTGTTTTCACCAGTGAAAAACTCAGTAAACTGCAATTTGTTGCACGTTCTTTGTGATTAAATAATTAAGTAATTTTCACTACTCACTATTATAGAGGTCAAGAAGCCAAGGTCCCCATAGTCAGGAGCTGGCCAATGCTAATGGAATTTCCACATCTAACAGTAATTGATATGGCCCACTCATTTCTAAAGCAATACGTGCCTTTCTTCAGGCCTTGTGCAGCCTGAGAACTCCACTGTGGAAATGCTTCAGACTGCAGCAAGGCAAGAGAGAGGGAGGAGAGCAGCACTGATGGGAAAAGAAGATTACAGAACACCTCCACATGACCAACATCTTATCACTGCCAGAACCTTGATAGCAGAAGCAACAAAACTAATTTTTACTACTCTTTCCCTTATCTCTCTTGCAAGAGAGCAGATTCTTCACTGCAGTGACTGAAGGCATCCCAGAGGAGCTGACGTGCTGCTATCAGGTGAATTTTGGCCCTGAAGAACTGAGGCTGGTTCACACTGTGCAAGATGCAAGGGGCTGATACTGCCTGACGGGGAGTTGAACCAGATGCACAAACCCTCCTCTGCTGCAGAGGATGCTCCACGACAAAAGGTGAGAGGAAATACCTCTGAGAGTTCAAAACACACTGTTCTCTCTACTCTGACAGAGGAGCTGTGACAGGCAAGAGAAGATCATCCTCCATAATCTATTTAAGAAGGGCTACCCACTGTTTCTTTGCAGAGGGTACCATCCTGCAGCACCTTCTTGCAGCTGACCCTGCTGCTGCCTGTGATAGCTATGCCTAAATGAAGACAAAGTAAAGAAAAACAAATCATGGCAGTGGGAATTTGTCCTCATTTCTTTTTGAAGTGAATCTCTCCTGAAGCCTTATGTCATTACATCATGTCTGCCACAAAATAAGCCTGGAAAAGAGAATCCAGCACCTTTCTGGGTAAAACTGAGCAGGAAGTGCTCAGTGCAGAAGATAAATAATGGTAGCAAATATTGACCTACACAGGAGTAACCTGATCACTGTAACTAATGATTGAGGCCCTCTGCTGATATAAATCAGTGTAGACTCAGTAGCTTCAAACAGAGGCACGCTAATTTATTTCAGCTGAAAATCCAGCCCATGGCGTTTAAAAATTCAGCTGCCCAGCAGAAGAACAAGTGAAGAATGATCTTCACTCGACCCACAGCAATTTACCACAAGCAGCATTCCTCTTGGTAGGACAGTGAGCTTGGACACAGGGAACAAGCATTCAGGGGAGAACAAACACACTGGTGTCCTCAGGAAGGAAGCTTTTTCCAGGCTCAAGAGATATAATTGGTCTTAGTGTGTGTGACCTTTGCTTTTGTACTGAGCTCTGGCTTTCCCAGAGTCATGCACTGAACTCCCAATGGCATGATGCCTACAGATATTACTGATCATGGAGAAGTGGTGCTGTGGCATGATTGTGAGTGCTGCTCTCAGCATAAAATAAAGCTTTTGGACCTGCCTGCAAATAGCTAACAATGGGAAACAATAATAAAACCCTCCAGTGTGTCTATTTTGGAGAACAAAATCTGCTGAGGCTCGTATTTGAGACACTACTTTGGGATGCTTGCAGAGCAGGATTTAAAGCTCTGCAGCTCTCAAAGTCTCTCTAAAAAGTTTAATTACAGGAAAAGCAAACCTATTTGTTTGTTATGTGGGGTAGATTACATGGCACAGCATATACAGAAGTTATTTCAATGGTCAGTAAAAGGAAACATCAACGTGGGGAGGCAGGGAATGAAGTTCTCTCTGTGCACTATGGGAGCAATGCTAAAAGACATCAGTGCAGGTCTAGATGTGATGATCCTGAAGGATCCTGTCCAACCTGAGATATTCTATGATTCTATGATTTATTGACCAGTGAACAAAGACAGTGTGAGATGTCTTTGTTCCCAGGACTCATCCTCTTTTTTTACACCGACAAAACATTGAATCCTCAGTAACTTTTTCCTGATGGCCAAATTCTGCCCATGGACACACACTTATGTTTCCTTCCACAACACCTATGCTGGACACTCAAGAGCTATATTTTTCCTTCAATAAACTTGCAGAGCAAGACACCACAAGTGCTCTGTTGTCAGGAATGCCCAGTAAGGTGACACCAGGCTGGCACACCCATCCTGCACAGCTGGATCCAGCCCATGCCCACATGCACACATCTGGCACCCACACAGGACACAGCAGCTGCAGGACATGCTGCCAGGCTCATGCCAGCACTCCTTCCCCAGCCAGCTCTCCTGTGCCCTCCCACCACCTTCCTGCAGCCCCTGCCCATGCTCAGGGTCCCCCAGGAGCTGCAGCTCCTGCACCACCACCCTGAGTTCCAAGGGTACCTTTCCCTCTGCCGTGGGTGTCCTCACCTCAAACACCCATCGTTTGTGCAGACGTGCCTCGTGCATCAGGGCTGGCAGCTTGCCTTCCAGGAAATTTCAAACCTGGCTGAACTCTGCTCGTTTGGAACGAATTCACAGGGCTGGATTTCTGGCGAGTTTTTCTCTTTCGTTAACTCTGTTTCTGTGTGGGTTTGATCTGAGACCCCTGCTTGCTTTGACTTGAATTCATGTTAGACTTATTTATGTGACTTATTGATGTGCTGCTCATCCACACACTTTTAATGCAAGAGGCAGACAGGCCAGCTTGAGGACATGGCGCCATAGATTAAAAAAAAAAAAAAAAAGCAGTAATTTCTGACATGTTACAGAGCCTTTTCATATCTCACTTCCATTTATGGCACGTTCTGCTTCTGTATTTAACTCTCCAAAGCAAGTAACAGTCCTCAAAGATCACAAACACAAGCTTCTCACCCTCCAAATACCCCAACAACTGCATTCAAGTCATCAAGGATTTTAGAGTCCAGACTGATCTGGGATGCTTATTCTCAACTCCCCTTTTAACTGCAGATACTCTGACAGACATATGGAATTTCTTGTTTAATTTTTTTTTTTTTTGCAGTATTATTAATTGATAATTTAATTTCTGATCTGTGAATTACATGCATTATATGAATTCACCATCAGTGAAATGAAAAGTTTAGAGCAGAATAGTTTAGGTAAGCAGATTGTCAGTGCTTATGGCTGTAAGACATAATTATGTACAGCCAACTGTGTAACGTGCTTGAAAAAATTATAAGCCTAGGCACAGAAATTAAAATTATTTCAAGATGAAGTTGTACAAATACAGCTGCAAAAAGCTGCAAAATCCTATTAATTTATGCCAACTGTAGTGGGTAGTGCAGGGGGGATCCAGCCCCCACCTCCCTGCCAAAGAAGTTTAACACCCAATGAATAAAGGGCTGGGTGTTTAAACAGAAAACTATTTCAGCTACTCTTTATGTACTCATGAACTTTTGGGCATCAGCTGGTAACTTGGTATGACGACTCCTCAGTGTGTCAGGGCAAACATTAAACACTAAATTACCATATGTCAGCTTAGGGTGGTTAATAATTCTACTGCATCTTGGACAACTTGAAGGCTTTCCTGAAATTGCTGTCAAATTGAATCTTTCCTTCGATCAATAAAGGAGCACAAAGAAATACACCATTTGTGGTGTCAAGAAGAATAGATTAGCAAAATACTGTAAATGCAGCTGGCAGGGACAACAAACTGCATTCTCTTAGCTAGAGATGCCCAATAACCACATCAATACTTCCAATGAGGGGACCCACGTGAGGAAATGGCAGTGTGTGTTCATCACATACCTACTGCTCTGTTCTGGCTGCCCCCAAAGCTCCCCTGACCCCCTGCTACCTGTGGATCTAACAGGCAGCAGGTAATTTTGGGAGCAATATTTGTTCTACACCGCTGGGTCCATCAATTGCAGCCAGAGGAATGAAATAGAGAATGACTGTGAGCATGGAGAACTGTCCGACCTGCTGCTTGTTTTCCAAGCTGTGTAATAGAGATATTTCTGGCAATGCTGAGGATCAGGACCAGCTGGGGACAGCCAAATCACATAGGAAATGCAGAAATCTGCACACTGGGCTCATTTAGAGGGGTACTACCCACCCCAGATCGTGCTGCTTCTGCCACTTTTACTCTCAGTCAAGCACAGCTACAACAGACACACGCTATTCCAGCAAGTAAAACAGATTGGAAGAGATGTTGCTTCCTCTGTGCATTTGACAGCATCAATGACACATTTCAAGATATTCAACACTGGGAAATCAGGACCAGATCTCCAGTTCAACTGTGTTTCCTATCGAAACACCTGAAACCTAAATCAAATTATTCCCAGGGTTTCCTGCACATCTTACTGTGGATATGCAGCATATCTGGCCATGGGCTACTGGAGTGCAGCCACAGGATGCTGCAGTCTCTGTGTGAGCCCTGGAAAGGATTATTCCTTCACATCAACTGACAGAAAAGGTGTTGCACTGCAGATGGCTTTGCTGAGCAGCACCCAGCCTGCTCCTTGCTCCCACGAGCAGCCCTCCAGGAACAGGGCTGGGAAACCCTGCTCCAGTCTCTTTTAAAAAAAATCTGAGCTCTTACAACATCTCAGTGCTTTCTCCTGTTCTTTGAGCTCTTCACTACATTCACTGTCACGTCAGATTTTATAGTTCAGTTGTGAGTCAGAAATATGTTGTCTGGGTTTTAACACACACACCCTCCCAGAGCCTTGTTGGAGCCTGGTGACAGCAGGAGTGGACCTGAAACACAGTGGTCCCCAACAACCTCTGAAACCATCAGCAGTGAGTAAGCAGAATCCATTTCTTACAGCACATTTTTTGAGCATTTTGATTTTTGGTAATTCAGGTCATTCCATCCAATACCCTGTTGCTGATAGATTTAGTTGTAGCAGTTGTTCTCAGGCTGCAGGGCCCTGAGAAAGTGATGTGAAAGTTGCTGGTAGCAGGAAATTGCCTTCATAATACTTTCAATTTAAAAAAGTTGGTAATGACGCAGGGAATAGGTCCTGTGGGAACCAGGAAGGTTGAAAATAATCCACCAGCAAAAGAATTGTGAACTGCTGACTTTGGGCATTTAATTGGGATGGAATTACAGGTCATCTCCTTCCATCAGTCCTGTGCACACTCCAAAGGTAATACTAGAAAGGAACAGATTATTATTATTTCATACAGTATTTTTTTTCTTTCTTTTTTTTTTTTAATCAGAGGAAATTAAAAGAAAACATTCTGCCACATACCCAAACCATGCAGCTGCTTTATAAGCCATGCCTTGCTTTCTGAGCTGGTGTAAACCAGCACAGCTTTTCTAAGTTCAGCTTTACACCCATTTCCAGTGGCTGCCAGGCTGACCCAGTATTTCTGTGTGATTAGAGTGGGATATTGCTTCATGTTTATTTCTAGGACAGCTCAAAGTTGGATCTTGTGCCTTTGAGGAGCTGGATGTATGTGGGGAAATGATGTTTCTTCAAATTCTAAATCTTCAGGGCTTTTTCTTTTTAATAAGAAACAGGAGGAAGATTTTCTGACCCTCTGAACTATGCCTGGGTTTGAATACACTACATGGCACGCCTGTAAACACAGAAGAAAGCTCTTGTGTGAAACTTTCTTAAACTGCAGAGGATGATGGACAGCAAATGGGATGCAAGCCAAGGAACATGACAATTAGCACAGAGAAAGTTTTCAGGGTTTATTCCATCAGTCAGCACTTAAGGAGGCTTTGAAGGGGAAAAAGCATCCTTTTTATATTAATCCACTACTTCTGCACTTTCCCCCTATTCCATGGATTTAGTGCTTAGCTGCTAAATATCTATATGCAGAGCTTTATTAAGAGGAGTTGGTTTACTTTTTGAAAGATTTCACATCCATTAGCTCATAGAGAGAAAAGAGGCAAAATCATTTCTCCCACTGCAATACCCAGAGTTTAAATGATGATTTACTCTTCCCCAGCTTTTAGTACTTAAAGATGTGGATGAGAAAAGAGCATTTCTTGCAATGGTATTTCTGGTCATCACCTTCTAAAGAGTTGGTTGTGCTACTGATGATAAAATAATTCAGTAAAAGCAAAGGGAAAATCCCCCCTTTTCTCCCCCTTTTCTATCTTGGCAGACTTCACATCTGAAGAGGCACCTTACTGTTCCAAGATAAAATATTTTCTTTTTTCTTTAAAAAGAAAAAGTTCTCTCATGCAAGAACTTGGGCAACAGCAGGGGACAACGCCATGCCAGTATTAATTAGCAAATTCCAAATGAATCATAGTTTGTGCTTAGCAGGGTATGGTTAAAAATGATGTGAACTTTTAAAACGCTTTGTTGAGCTTACAAGTTACAGCTTACTTTTTATATATATTTTTTAATAAGACTAACAAAGAAAGAGTTGCTTTGGAAGAGCAGCTTATTCATTTTCTCCATGGCTCTGTTCCCAGGCATTTGTGCTCTTGCCCATCTCTTTATCCAAAGGTTGACACTCACCCTTAGCTCATCCCTTTTGGTTCGAGGCCATTACTGGGGGATGGCATTTTGCCTCTAATTAAGAGGTGGCATGTGGGGTTGTCCTCAGTGTGACCTGAATCACCTGGCAGGGGGTGCAGGGTGACATGGGACACTCATCACCTCTGTGCCCCTTTGATCCTGAGTCCCCAGCACTCCAGGATGTGCCTCCCCCACTGAGGAGTGGTGCTCCAGCCCCTGTGTGCCAGGGCTCTCCACCACAGCACAGGGGCAGAACTGGGCAGTGGGTGCATCTGGCAGCACTGATGGACTCTGATCTTAATTACAGGATTATTCAGGTTGTGATTAATATAGGGCACCTGCCAGTGCAAGGCTCATCAGTTCTCTTTGATTTGGAAAACTCTGCATCTGTGTCAGAACTTCAATTTCAGTGCAGAGCTCTGTGGCTATTTTTCCTCTCTTTCCCTTCAATATTGAGTTTAAGAGATCAGGAGTTGAGAGAAGAGATTGATGCACTGCTCTGGGGTAAGCAGCCATGGGAGGCTCTGAGTGTTCATTCAGGTAGCTACAAGGAGAAAAAGATGTCCTTGGCAAGCTCAGAAATGTGAGATTCCCAAGTCTCCTTGTGCTGCCCCTAACCCTGGCAAACAGAACTGACAGTGCACAGAAGAGCTGGGGGCTACTGCAACATAAAGAACCACTGCAGCATCCACTGGGATCCAGAACATTCAGAGCTATTTTAATCAAATTACTATCGATTAGGGACAAACTAGAGTCTACTGAAGTTAATGGACACATTTCCATCGACTTCAAAGGGCTCTGAAACAGCCTGTAACTGAAAACAAGCAAGTACCAAAATGAGAAAATGCATTTGAGTCTCACCCTAATTGCATGAGATGAAAGAACTGTTTCAGCTGGAACTTTTTGAAACTATTCTGCCTGAGACAAATGTCAAACACCTCAAATGGTCAAAAAATCAGCAAAGCTACCAGAAATAAGCAGAGTCTGACAGCAGCAAGCGTGGCCAGCTGAGGGTACCAGAGACACACAGACAGATGTATCAGCTCTGCTGACAGCTCTGGAAGACCTTCACTAACTTACACAGGAAAAAAAATCTCAGCAATTCTGTGCGTGTTTGGATATGTACACTAATTTAGTTTTACTTTCCACTCACATTTATTTTCTCTAAGAAGGAAGAGGGTTTTTTTTCTTCTTTTCCCCTGGAAATGTTAGGGTTTAATTCCATGCTACAAATGTATCATTTGTCCTTTTGTCTTCACAAGACCTAATCATCTTCTCTGAGGGATGAATACGAAATCATGACACAAGCAATTTGTTTAAAGTAGCCTCTTTTACTGCCTAGAACATTTCGTTGTCTTTAAAGCTATATATTTATGTGACAGCCAGACATCCATTAAAACCCACAAACCTTAAGGCCTATGAGGTACAAAAGGGATTTCTTCTTTTAAATTTTGTAAGGGAGAAAACCAGACTTGAATACTGGAGGGTCGTAACTTTACTGACCTTTATAATATTTGGTTCTTCCCAGAGCTGCTGTAATTAAGTGTTGAGCCAGTGGATGAAATAAGGTTTTTTTTTTCTACTTAAGAAGCCAAATTGAGATGGCATTTGAAACAGCCTGTAAGGACCAGCAGCACCATATTGTTGTCAACTCCAGCACTACCCTTCTCCAGCTTTTATGCATCCAACAGCCTTAGAAAATAAACATAAATCCCACTCGAGGTCATTTGTGCCATCCTGGGATGGCAGTGGAGGCTGCAGTGGCTTTCTTGACTGCATGGTACTAGAGAAAATTTGGGGCAGTATTAAAGAAAGATTTTGGGATTAAATGCTCCATCCTGCCTAGTTCTTTCCTCCATCAACTCTAAAGGGGATGATTTTCTCAAAGCATATCAGAATAAGTACCAGAATCTGCATATACAGAGAGATATAGATATATATAGATATATATATGGATGGATGACAATTCCAGCAGCACTGTTACCAACAAGAGAAGAGTACAAACATCCCACAAATACCCAGACACCAGAGGCCTGACTGACAGCTCTTTGGTAGGAAACCACACAGAAGACTGTCCACCAAAGGCCCCAGTCCCAAGGCTTTCCAGACAAACACTTCATCCATAAAAAACAGGCACAGAGCACAGCAGGAGCTGATGGGAGCCCTTTTCCCAGCCATGGTGCCATGTCAAACCACAGTGTTCAACCAGGGCAGATGCTGCTCATCCTTCCCTTCGTGTTGCTCCCAACCAAGTGTCACCTCAGTGGTCACCTCAAGTGTGTGACTGGAGCATGGGCTGAAGAGCTGCAAGCTCCACATCACTTCAGACACCCAGCTGGGATTGAAAGATATGGTTCATGCCCCCCTTAATGTCCTATTATCTGTGGATCACTGACAGGGTTGATTATAACAGTTTGACATGGCTCCAGAGGAGCTGTTACAGTCTATTGTGTCAATAGGTACCTAGGGAGTCTTTAATCTGCAGATACATGTGTAAAAACAGCAGACTAAAAACACAGCTTTTTTTTTTTTTC
>VZTT01024186.1:0-12831 GCA_013400855.1 Buphagus erythrorhynchus
AGAAATAAGCCAAGGCCAAGGAACAGACTGATCTGAGACACAAGGCCAGGCTCAGCCTGGCTGCTCCCATTCCCAAACCCCCAGCACTGACTCTGCAGTTCCCAACCCTCAAATGTTTCACCATGTTATCGATTATTCAGCACTAAAGCTGTGGGTCCTTTGAGCACAGACACAGCTCTGCACACTCAGTGCTGCTGCAAGTTCAGGCTCAGGGTCTTAAATGCAGAATTCTCCAGAAAACCTCAGATCTAGCACGATATGGAACAGTTTTCTGGAGTAGCATTTAGGTGTTTTCAACTATTTTCTACTTTTGCCCCTCACTGGTTTCCCATGCAGCACTGATCAAAGACAAGAACCCTAAATTCTCTCTCCTTCGGTAAATTCTGCACATCTCATAATTTAAGGACAGCAGGAGGATTTTGCACACTTGCTGCTTTTGAACAATCCCATTATAACATTCCATGAAATCAGAAGAAACTCTCCTAGTGCCAGCCAAAGTATGATTCCTCCATCTCCCTTTCCCACAAGGATGTTGCAACAAATCAGCACAAAATAAATACGAGTGGCTTAAACAAATGTTTAGCTACAGAGAAAACTCCAGCACTTAACTATTAACTGTCTGTACCACAAAACAAATCAGGTTTAATGGGCCAGGACAGAAATCCAAAAGCAGCAGCTGGATGAACTCTCCAAACAAGCTGTTCCACAATTCAAGAGGAGATTTGCTGAAGAGAGATGAATTCACACTTCCCAGCTTCAAGAAGCATCAACAACCAGTTTTAAAGGCCCAATAAAGTTTAAGTTTCCCATCAGCAAAAGCCACAGGGAGGAGGTGGAGCAAAGTCAACTAAATTCTTCCATTTTGTCCAAGTTGTTCTCATATTCTTAAGTCAGTGCTCAGCCCTCAGATCTCATAATCTTACCCGTCATCGAGAAGGCCACAGTCTTGTCTGGGCAGAAGAGCAAAGCAGAAAAGACAAGGAAAGATAAAGGATGGGGGGAAAAAAAAAGAGCAGAGAGAAGGAGAAATGATGTGAGAGCAGAAGGAAGGAAGAGCAGGAGGAAGGAGAAGCAGGGAGCAGAGGCTGCCCAGCCTCCAACTGTGACCTGTTCTCTCTTAGCGCGATACTTGATCATCACTGGGCCAGCAGGACCTGCACACACTGACCCTAAAGCTGCAAATTCAAGCACCCAAGGTTTACAAATCAAAGTCTTTACATAACCAGGATTTTAAAAGCAGATGTGATGTACAAGGAGGCATTTCAAGGTGTTAGTATTTGGATACACACAGTTCTTGCACAGTTGCAGCATGTGTATTTCCACGAGGGTCCACATACCTGAGAGCTTGACAGGTTTTAAGATTGTGCACAATTTAAAGTAAAAAAAAAAAGCCAAACCACCTTTGTCAAGATGTGAGCTGGGAGCTGAGCAGCTGCAACTGGAGCAGCTGCTCCATGTTCCAGGCAGAGTCACGCTCCCAGCTGCACAGTCTGTGTTAAGACTCTGCTGAGTCACCACAGACCAAAGCCTGAAGTTGCCCCTTCTGCCAACAGCCAGAGACCTGAACTGCACCACAAACCCATTCACAGCCCTGGCAGTTGTCAATTGATTTCTCCAACAATACCAGCAGCAACTCCCAGGATCCCAGCCCTGCGCTGCACACAAACAACTCCCACCCCCACACACAGGTTACTACTCCATTGTATTCACAGAGCAATTGCTCCAGCAATACAAAGTGTTTCCTACTCCCCAGTGTTTATATCTGAGCTGTCCTCACAGCTCTCAGGAAAGATGGGGATAAAGCAAATAAATTACAGGAACAGCCCCAGCATTGAGCAGTTGGACGCAGCAGTCAGGACAGGCAACTCCCACTGCAGGAACCAGCAGCTCCACAAGCCTGATCCCAGCAGGAAAGGCTTATGTTGTGCTGCAGGAGTTTATAATCTGTGTATAACAAACATAATTACAAGTATGACCTTAGGAGGAAGTTATTTATTTGTCTGCAAAAATTCCTCTGAGGCTTTTAAAGGAGTTGCCTTCGCTTTCTCTAGCACTGTGTCCATTATTTTAGGATCTTACGCTGCCATCTTCTACCTCATTTTTTTAATTAAGTTGAAAAGCATCACACATTTGATTTTAAAAAGTAAATAATGTGGTCCCATCAGAAAGCAGTGCACATGACATGCAAGGAACACTTAAAGATCTCACTACTGGAAGTTTTGCAGGAGCAAACACCTGGCAGAAGTGTCTTACCTATTCCTGTGGAATGGGCGACCTATACTCAGAGAAGCAGCATTTGTTTTATATGATCCTGGTGTATTAAAGCCATTCACAAATCCACCGTTGGGAAACGGGGCCTACAACACACAGAACAGTCTCAGTGCCTGAACTACAAAGAAAATGTTTGCAGATTAATGATCAGCTTCAGCAGTTACTCATGGCTGTAATTTCACACTGGGCTACAGCATCTACTGTGGGGTGAACTCATTACTCCAGTCAAATCCCCACAGCTTCACAGTCTGCATCTGCTTTAGCAGAGCACCCCCATTCCTGGAAAAGCTATGGGCTCTCCCAGTAACACAAGCTGCAGGATAATGGAATTTCACACCAAAATTCCTTGAAATACCAGTGGTGAGACTGGCAGCTCCTCTGACAGTGTTGCTTTATCAGGGCCATGACATAAATGTCATAAAACAGAAGGATCTGACCAAGAAACCTGGAATATCCACCCACCCTAGTGATTATTAACAAATTATCCCTGATGGGCTGGGCTCCCCCTCCCCTTCTTACAAACTGTTACTCACCAGTGGTGTCTCAAAGTAAGGTGCAGGATTTGGAGACCACGTCTGAGGCACGATGCTGTAAATGGAGTACTGCTGAGGGCTATATACAGGCTGCATAAACAGGGGGGAGGCAAACTGGGCTTGGGTCTGCACAGGCTGGGGATACACACTGGAATCCACCACCCGGTAACCATTCTTAGCAAAAAATGTGTTGATGGCTTTTATCCTGGCCTGCAAGACAGCAAATCACACCATGAGTTAGCTGGGAGAAAAGGAGAATATGGAATTTTTCTTGCCTGCTGGAGGGATGTGAAGGTTGATTACTGCTTATGAATAAAAACTGGTAAAATCAGTCCAGCTCATATTCCCACAGCATGATAAGAGTAAGGACACACATTGCTTTAGCTGGGTGATCTGTAAAACTGAAGATAAATGCTGCTTTCTACAGCAGGAACTGTCCAGGCTCCAATCCTGACAGCTCCTCTTATTGCACTTTGCTCCAGCCTGCTTTGTGCAGCAGCCAACTCAAGACTCACAGTGGCAGGAATCCCTCTCCTGAGCTCTGCAAACCCAGATTCTGGGGCAAGTGGAGAAGGGAAGTCAGCACAGGAATGTATTTCACCCCCTCTGGGAAGCAGCTTTGTGAGTAACCAGCAGGCACTGAACTGTTAATTTGTCAGAGCTCCCCGTGACCTCGTTCACATTTCAGCTTCCAGAGCCAGAGTTATGGAGTATCCCACTGCTGAGTCCTTGGTTCACCCCCCACAAATGGTCACCATCATCCAAACAGAAACAATTCAATCCCAACAGATAGAGCAGCTAAAGCAGCCTCACCATTACTGGCTTGCCCTGAAAGGTTTTCACTTCTTCCCTTAAGTATTTGAACGCCTGCAGATACAAAAGAAGATCAACATTAGAATATCTTGAAAAAGTTGTACTTCCCAAAGGATGTTCCATGATTTAACACAAATGTGCAGTCATGTGCTTCCCTGTCAGCCCAGCTAAATTCATTAACACTTCAAATTCAGGATTCTAATACCAGTCATGGCCAGTGAGCACTGAGGCAAGAGCCAGGCATGAGAATTATAACCCCACAATCTCTCAACTTGAGTCTTATTAACCAGAATCTGCCAGTAATCTCTTAAAACAACAAAAAAGGGGATCAGTAAATAAATATTTCTTTTAGCTACAGGAAGCACATGTGCACTTTCCTTGAGCAGGGGAAGGATTAAAGCTGGGGTGTCCGAGGAGCAGGACCTTACCTGTTGCGCGTCTGTGTCGGACTGGAATGTAACGTACCAGTTGTTGTTGTGAGCAAACTCACAGCTTATCACCTTGGGGCAGTTCTCATTCTTGAACAGAGCCTTCACCTCCTGGGGACACAAATTCAGGGCCCTTGTACAGTGAACACTAAAGTGACCCAAGTTTATGTTCCAGCTGCTGCTCTCCTGTGATCAGCGATGGTTTTTATTCCCTCTACCTGCTTCTGAATCCTAGTTCAGCCTCCTGGGCTCCCAAGAGAAAACAGAGCAGGCCCAGCTGGTAAGAAAATCAAGATCTGTGTAGACCTGATATTCTCATATTTTCATATGAAACAGGTAGGAGAAGTGTGGCTTTAGATCAGCGGAGTCATGGACACAACGATTCCATGAAATATTTCTAAGTCAGGCAACCTGACAGCTTTGCAATAATCAGATTGCAAAGTGAGGGACAAGCAGCTGCTCAGTGTTTGCATTAAAAGAACTCATTAAAAATGCTGGTAAGACAAACACCCTGTGTTACAACTTTAAAAAACAAAGAACTAAATCATTCTGTTCGCCAAGTATCAGGAGGAATTTTATTATCCTCCCTCCTCAGGCATAATGAGCTCAGCTCACGCTGGGGCTCAATGAATGAGAAATGTTTAGTAACATTTCTTGCTGCCAAAACAACCGTCTGACTTTAAGTAAAGTTATTGCAGTGACAAAAATTCAGCCTGAATTCCAAGTTATGGCCTGGACTGATTTATTTTTGGATCTGAAAAGAAACCAGTTCAAACTTCCTTCCAGAAAAGCCGAGCTAGCTCAGCTTCGGTGGAAAAAAAGTTTATTTATGAAGGTTTAAATATAGTAGTAAATAATGGGAAGGGATAATGGCAGTAAGTTTTTGTTTTGGTTATTTTGACAATGCACCCAGGTGGAAAAAGTTACTGTGGTCTAGAAGAAAATTATCTGTGTTTAATCCAATTAAACACCAGCTGACCTTTTCCTGGTGCTGTTTGAAGCCCTGTTGAAGACATCTTCCAAAACCAGTAAGAGAGTTATTTATTTCCTTTCTTTTTATTTACCTCTATAGGTGTTGTTTCAGGGATCTCACGGAGAATGATAATACATCGTTTGTGGTTTGGTCTGACTTTCTCCCCCCTTTCATCCACTTGTACCATTGGAGAAGCTGAAAATAAAGTATAAAATTTGGACATTGTGTACATGACAGCAGTAGCAGACTCTCTCATGGAACTTGGAACAAAGAATAAGAATTCAGGAGTTTGGAACAGCCTCCTATCCAGTAAAGTTCCTGTCACCATTTACCAGAACAACAAACCATAACCAGCTCAGAGACTACAACATCCCTCTGAAGCATGGAAGGATTCTTTGTGCTGCTGATAGAGACACCAAAGTCCCAGACTTACATCTCAAAACTTCAAGAATAAGGTCCATATCCGTTGTCAGCTTCTTAATCCCTTCCATGTTGGCAATTGTCCATATCGGAACAAACTGATCACTGTCCATCTGAGACATCAAGTAGAGATCCTTTGAAAGATTCTCTCTAAAAAGACATGAAATTCTTATTTAATAAAGATCCTGAACCTGACTTAGAGAAAACTAAAAAAAAAAAGAAAGATAACTACAGGCTCAAATAAATATTCACCAGTACCATTCACAACCCTCAGATTTTCTCTCCCAGAACAAATCCCAGCAAATCAACACTGAGCAGAGGAAGATAATTTTTAAAATTTTATGAAGTTCCAGTGCCCTAAACGCTGGTCTGCAAAAAGGATCTGCCAAAAAGACTTCTGGTGCCACACAGTAAATGATCTCAACGTCTTATGACTGTGGAACAGAGAAGTCATCCTCATCCAAGGACACATTCACAGACAGGGCTGAAACAGCTGGAAGGTGCCACAGGGCTTCTACAGCATATCAGCAAATCTTGGTTTGTTTTTTTATCAAGATGATGGTACATATCAAGCCAAGAAGAGGAATATGTGCCAAGGATTTTAATAAAGGGTTTATAGCAAGCTAACTGCACCCACCGTGAGAAGCAGAATTCGAGCTGTTTTCTCAAACATTCTCTAATGTCTTCTGTGGACACAGTGGAGCTGCCATCACCTGAAAAGAACCACATCCATCATCAGCTCCCAGCCTCATGGCAACAAGACCAGGCAAGGACACGTCATTGCAGAATACAAGGATGAATCCCTCTGGGTAGGACCAAGAGGAAAAGCTCATCTGAGATGCTAAAAGACCCCCAGACCTCACACTCTCAAAATGACTCTGATCCCACTTTGCACTTGTTTGGCCACATGTTGAGGCCATACTGGAACTTCCTGGATACACATGGACATATCAGAGCTCCAACTTGGTCACACCACACTTAGAGCAGCTCCAGGGGGGTTACAGACATTGACAGCAGCATTTGAACTCACCAGACACTTCATAGATTTGGTATCCCAGATCTTCAGTTGCCAGGACAATTCCATTTGCTGACGCCTCATCGACCCCTGTGCCATTCCTTGTGGCTTCACAGGATGGGGAATACATCACTTCATACTGCTTGCAGCTGTCCTCTGAGATCTCTATGTTACCTGGCAAAGGAACACACCAGCAGCAGGAAAATTCCTGTCAGCTTCAGCATATTTCCCATTTGAAGAATTCTGGCTACCAACATTAAAACAAATACTCAAGAAAGATGTACCTCAGAGTGTCTAACCCTAGCCTGTATTTCTTAGACTTCGTGTTGGATAGAACTTACACCTCCCCAATTTCAAGAAGATCTGGTTTAAACTAGGCTTTCAGAGAAAAGTAAATATAAGTAAACAAAGGATCCTGAAATTGATCCCCAAAGTGGGAGAGAATCTAAAAACCAGTCTTTCCACATAAAATTTAAAATATTTAAGCGAGGTTCCTAAAAACAATGGATGAAAATTGCTTACACTGCCTCAATTGCTTCACTTTGTTATGAAGAGACAAATGAGTTTCTGTCAGGCAAAGCACAAACCCAGCGCTCTCTCCTCACTTCTGCTGACTTACCAGAAACCTTTGACAAGGCCACACAAGCTGAATATTCCCTTCTTTATCTCTAACTTTTACTAAACCATTTTGCAGGGAATCTTCTGCATCCTCTACCATGCTTTTGAGTCACCTCAGCTACAGCCTGGATCAAAATCTGAGCCTAACAAGTGAAACCAGTTGAATCCTTAGTTCTGGACACTGCCTGTGTGGTAAGGATGGGAATGGGAGTGCAGTGGAACAGCCTGAATGGAAAGGAGTTAACCATGGATACTGCACAGGGTCTGTTCCAGAACAAATGCTCCTGACAGTTCTCAGCAGCATCTCGGTCCCCCAGGATTGTAGGTGGCCCTCAGATCTCATTGTCCTGTTCACAGGGTCCAGTGGATGCTCAAGCACAGCAATTTCTGCACACTGAGCACCCTGCTCCCCTCTTAGCGCGTTACTTGGTCATCACTGGGCCCCTGGAATCCTGCTCCAGCAGAACTCAGCCAAAACTGAACCCACCAGTGCTGAGACCACCACCCTTAGAAACCACCAGCTGCTTTCTCATGCTCCTTTCATACACACTGCTCCATCCATCAGCACTGACAGCCTCAAGGACAAGAGGGAGAGGTTGCTCCTCAGAGCTGAACTCCCCAAGTATCCCCCAGGAAGCACCAAATCACCAAAGGCCTGTCCCAACACCTCACCCTCAGCTGGAGTCCCCTGGGCTGCTGCTGTCTCCTGCCACGTGTGCTCTGTGCCATTGGTGGGGGGCACGGCCTCACCACTGCCCTGGGGCACTTCTTGCCACACTTTTGCGTTGGGGTTCAAGCCAGCACCTTTTGATGTTACCTGCTGAAGAGACCAGAACACTTTGGTTAGTGAGAGCAACCCAGAGAAACCTCAGAATTCAAGCCAAGAAAATACAGGCGAATTTAGTGATTGTCTCTAGAGTTCCACATCTCAAGTGTCTACCCAGCTATTAAGCACCTATGTGATTTTTTTTTTATTAATGAAAACAGGAAAATCCTTGGTATTTTCCAAGTATTTCGTTTCTACCTCCATTAGAAGTGTTGCCTTCAACCTCTCTTTATTGACATCCGACAACATCAGCGGAGGCAGCGGCTACTCGGCAAGGACTCTGGGAACTCATAAGCTTTTAAAGACTTGACTGTCATAATGCTCCAGTCCCCTTTCACCAGAAAGGGAAATTTTCCCTCCTCCAGACCCCTTCCTAGAAAGGAAGGTAAAAAAACATATGTCAAGGAGAAGAAACTGTATAACTTAACGGAATTAGTGATATCTGTACTAACCAAGCATCGCCTGTGCTGTGCCAGGATTCCTCCTGAACTTACCCGAGTCCTATCCCATCCCCCAGGAATCTTACACACATCAACAGACACTAATGACTTCCTTAAACGTGTAACCAAGGAGATTAAAGGTTTTGAATTGCCAAGACAAACTTACACACCATCCCAGCCTGCTGGGGAGAGAACAGGATCTTCTCACTTTGGGTCTGGGCAACAAGGACCATAATTAGAGTGAGAGGGTTACACATGAGACAGACAAGAAGAGCTGCAAGACTCCAGCCTGGCACCTGACACAGAGAAATGCTCATTCCCACAGCATAAGACAGTGTGGGACTTCAAGGCCCCTCTCCCAGAGCTGCTCAAAGGCATTTGGGTGAGGAATCCAACAATCCAGCAGCAGCACAGAGGAAAATCATGGCTTTTCACATAGTGAAATAATAACTACAGTTATAGGGTAGTGAATAAAACTACCCTTTTGCAAAAACTCTCTCCCCAAGATATCCCAGCACCCCACAAGCAGCTAAAACAGTTCCTCCAACCACAGAATGATGCTCCACTTCACTGCTGCAATTTGCTGGACTTTAAAAGGTGAAAGCCATTAATCCAGCTCATATCCACAAACACACAGATAAGCAAGCTGGGTATGTTGGAGGCCAGGCTCCTGGATTCTGAAGTTAAGGAGTGGCTCACTACCAGGCCTCAAACATACAGCACAAGGATAAGGAAGCAGTTGCAATAGCTTTAGAGATAATTCCTCTGCCAAGGTCACACCTCGTGCCAGAGCTGTTTGCTGCAAGGACAAGCACCAGTCCAGCAACAAGAAACCTCCAAACACTGGAGAGGTTCAAGACAACCATGTGAGAAGTAAAACAAAGACCACAGTTTTTGCAAAGCTCTGAGATTCAAACCCCCCCACGCACAACTGATTTAATCCACAGAGCAACACTCTTCCCCTCCCCTTAATCTTTGCCCAGGAGCAGAGCTGGAAACTGGAACTAGTTCAGGGTGAGAGGACACACGTGTATTCCCCTTTGAGGATTTCAGAGTAGTTGTTCACCAACAAAACAACCTGCAAAGCAAAACCCAGTAACCTGCTGCACCCACAGGCTCTGTCCCTGCAGTTCAGCAGCTCTAAACTAAGCTCAGCTCAACTTCTGGTCACTCCTGGGGCAGCATCATCACCTGCCCACAATGGGATCCTGCTCATGGGCCCAGAGCCAGCAGGTCCCAGTTCCCTGAATTTACTTTTCAACAAAGCAAAAAGAGACAAGACACATTCAAGAGATGATTCATTCTTTTCTAAAAATAAACTATGCCTCACTACCTACATCTCTGAGGGTAGCACTGAGCTCAGGCCTGAAGTAATTTGAAGGAATAAATGTGATAAAGTGAAACTGAAACACTTTGGAGTGGTTACTGCATTTCTGGAGGTGATTGGGACTAAAAGCAATTCTGATGAAGTGATGAATGGATCATGAACACAATGAGACACACACCTGGAACAGAGCGTGGGCCACTTCCCCTTGTGCTTGAAACACTGAGCTGTAACAGCCCAGCAGGATCCAGCCCTGCTCTCACTCATCTCAACAGCAAAACCCCACGGACTGGAGAGGATAAAAAGCCCCTAATTTACATCAGCTTTTGGGAAATTCATGCTGCGCTCCCTGAGCAAAACTGCTCCATCCTGGCCAGCGGCTCTTCAGAAGAGAAGGCCAAAATATCAATTCTTGCTTATTTAACTGAGGCTACAAACACTGAGCCTGTGGGATTGGCTGCAGCTCGATCCTCCCAGCTGCTATCGGGAACTTTCATGACGAGGTTAAAGCTTTACAGAGTGACAAAGGTTGGGAACACTCGCTGGGATCCACGAGCTGACAAAGCTCTCCTCCTCAGCACAGCTTCCCCTCTCGCTCACACTACTTCCAGCAAATGTGGAACAAAGATTCCCCTCCAGCAACTCTTAAAAATTGGTTATTGAAGAAAATTCTCATTCTGAAACATGGCAAAGGGTATTTTTCTTATTGTAATTACATCTAAATTACACTTAACCAGATTCAATTAAGCTAACAAAAATGCAGGCACTCAGAGTTTTAAGGCATTTGATTTTCATATTAAATTATTCTGTAACCAAAATTCTAACCCAGAACTTGTGACGGATTTCCTGGAATAGACAAACTCTCTGAAACAGAATCAAAGCAGAAAAATCCAGAAGTTAATTTAACCAAACTTGCGAGGGGAGAAACGAACCCTTTTCCAGAAATGGAAACTTAAGCAGATGGAAAAACCCCAAGGTCAGCAAAGCTACGGGAGGCAGCCAAGAGAAGCCTTGTGCTGGCTGGGGGACAGGCAGGTGGGGACCCTGAGGGGCTCAGACACAGTGTGACCTTCTCTGAGCTTCAGCCTCACCTCCTCAGAGCTCATGCACACTCAGAGGCTGCCTAAGGAGAAGCTGGTGTCAAACCAACACACAGAACCCCTCTGGAGCTGCTGGCAGGTTTCAGGTAACAGCTCAGTGCTCTCAGTGTCCCAGGTAACTCTCAAGCTCACAGTGACTTCAAGTGATCACAGGATCACTGTGATCCACCAGGAGCTGCAGGGTTTTCCATGGGCTGGTACAAACCCCCCGTGCCCAGGGGAGCCTCCTGCACCCCTTGGAAAAGCCAAGGCCCAGTTGTGCTGTCTGAAGGTGCATCCTGTGTCAGAGGAGTGGGAGCAGGGGCAGTGTGGGGTCACAGCAAGCCTCACCTGCTCCAGAGGGCCAACAACACTCAGTGTTCCCCACAATCCTGGATTTCTAACCAAGAAACATCATGGGCAGCATCTCACCCACCTGAAACACACAGACTCTTATTTCCCCAATAAATCACAAATATATTAAATTAGGAGCACATACCCAGATGAGTGGAGCCCAGCAGCCATTATCAATTCCATTTCTCTCAATGCATTAATATTCCCAATGCACCTAATTATTAATTGTTAGCAGCACACAGATCCTGGCTTAGAGGGAGAAAAAAGGCCTGCCCTAAACATATGAAATAGCACAAGCCTTATACAGCCATCACTGCAGAGATTTGGAACTAAAGGATGTTGAAGGAAACCCAATTCCCCTGCACCCACTTGTGAAGGGCCCAGCACAATCACCAAGCTCACACCTCAAGTAGGTCTAAAACAAATACTGACAGCTACAGCAACTCAGCCAATCCCCCTGAAAACTTTGGGACTTCCACCCATCCTGTGCCTTATTTCCCAGGTATCCCCAAAGATCTCCAGATAAAGCTGCTGTCTGGTCCCAAGCATCCAACTGCAGCATTCCAGGACACCTAGCTCTGAACTCCAGTTCTCTGTCCTGGCAGTGAAAAGAAACCTTCAGAAAGTCCAGATGGTCCTTAGGAACTCAAAATTAAGTATTATTGAGGATTCCAGAATGAAGATCACAGAAACTCCCAACACTATCAGAGGAAGATCAGAGTTGTGTTTGTGCTTTAGGACTCCCCAAAAATCCCCAAGTGCTGATGAGCTCCAGCTCTCATCCACACCACCACCAGCAGCCATGTGCTCCCTGATATGCTCCAGCTCCCATCCACATCCCCATCCCTGCATTCCAGAACCTGCCTCGTGCACCCGCGCTCGCAGGGGCCTCTCACCACGCTCAGCCCGGGATGAGGCAGCTGCTCACGCCTCCCATCAGCCTCAGCAGTTCCTCTTCCAGCAGAACACTGCAAGCCCTAATTCTCCAGACCTGCCACCGTGCTCATGACAACTTTTATTCCTCTCCTCGAAGCCAAGGAACATTCAGCTCCATTCAGCTCGGAACTGAGGTGATTCATGTAAGAAAGAGAACATGTTTCCCAAAGTGCTTTATTTAGAGGTTCCTAACCACGGAGCACATGTTGGTGTTTGTGTGTGAGCCCACCAGCACCCCCTCATCCGAACAAAACCCCTGAGCAGAACCCCCTCGAGCTGAACCCTCTCGGGCAGACACAGCCCAGCGCCCCCCGGCTCCCTCCGGGCCTCCCCCCGGCCCCGGCAGCTCTTTGCTCCGTGCACGTTTTGGGACAAAACTCGGTACAAAGTTTATAGCGGCCACCCGGGTTCGTTCAGCAAAGGCTGAAACCGCTTCACCGAACCCGTGAAAGGCCGTGAGCAGGTGAAGCCCCGTCCCGGGCCACAGCGGACACGGCGCCCGCCCTCCCCGGTGACCTCCAGGGCCGGGCCAGGCCGCGCTCCTCGTCCCGCCTGGACCCGGAGCGCCGGGGAATGGCAGAACCCCCTCCTCCCGCGCCATAAACCGCCTCCAGTGTTTAATCAACGCAATTAACGAGGCGCCGCGCTCAGGGCCGGCCCCGCGGGGCCGCCCCGCGTGTGGAGGAGCCGGGCCGGGCCCGCTCCCGGGAGGCCTCGGGGAGGCCCCGCGTGTCCCGCGTCACCTTCACGGCCGGGCCGCGGCGGCACCCGAAGGTCACGGCGGTGCCTCCCCCGCCCCCT
>VZTT01024187.1:1078-13576 GCA_013400855.1 Buphagus erythrorhynchus
TGATTCATCCACTTGAAATGTGGGAGCCTTCTTTCACAAGGCAGGAAGGAGTCAAGGCAAGATGACAGGCAAAATAACTAGAGACAATACTCTGATCCTCTTAATTCAGAGGGATTAACCTGCACTTTATGAAGGGTTGATGAGGCAGTGGATGGCAGAGGAGAACTAGATGATGAAGTAGACAGCTTTTGAAGAACTTTGCAAAAGAAGAGCTGCATGATTTCCGTGCACTAACCTGGAAGTTACAGAAAGAGGCATTTGCTGACTCCAGAAAACTCAATGCTTGTGTCTGTGGATGCTCCTTTTAGGATGCTAAAAGGTAACTTTTCAGATGTATTCTAATGGGATTTAGTTATCTCTGAAACTAACACTATACATTTTACAATAGGTGTTTTTTAGAGGATAGGTTAAGATTTTCTGTCTTTTGAGTTGGATGCAGTCAGTGACTTTCTGTATTTGACTTTTAGGAAATTGATTTTGCATGTGCAGGTAGAAGTCTGTTGTTTTTGTGAGTGAAAGCTTTAAGGTAAACCTGCAAATGTTATGTGAGAGGACTGTCTATTATATAAAGAGTAAAAGGATACTTGTCCCATCTGAGATTTTAATTTCCCAAGAATTTCATAGAAACACTAGGGAAATACAGTGCATATGAATCATCATATATCACTATGCATCCAGAATGGCTCACTTGAAAAAACATTTTTTCTCAAAAATGTGCTTAGTTTCTAACAATTCTAATGATCTGCAGAATTCAAAAGCTTTGTGCATGTATTTGGCTGGAAATTGCTTAATTTGGTATATTTGATGTCAAAAAAGGCTTTGCCAGGAGAAGTTTCTGTTAACTTCTTCCATCTTTGAAGTAAATTCACGCACATCTACTTGTTGGATGAATCTCCTTATTCAGTGTTTGCTCTTTTGTCACTTTCTACCGAGGTCTCAAAAAGAAAAGAAGAAAGAAAAATAAAAAAGAAAAGAAAGAAAAAAGAAAAGAAAGAAAAGGATAGACAGCTGATTTGTAAATGCAGTTGCAAACCAACCTGGGTTTCTTTCACATGTGCATACATGCAGAAACTTGCATATAATGGAAAGTTATTTCTTAAAGACTCATAGTCATTCTCAATTTTTGTTCCTCTACTGACAAGCAATGATTTATTATTCTCCCAGACCTGTTTTTAACTCTTTTCTTCCACTCGAGTAACAGCCTTGCAGTAATATAAATATTATGAGACTGCTTCGTAACTACCAAGCTTTTGAATGAACAGATTTTGACAAAAGCTCTTTAATTTCCCAGGACTAAATGGTAGACTGGTAATCCTTACTCAATTTTTTTTTCTAGTGGTTCCCAAGGAAGTTTGTACATGAAAACCTTTGTCTCTCTGCTTAGAGTGAATACAAAACTGGGCAAAGTGTCTTAATATTCCAAAGTGGTGAATATTAGAGGTGGCACTCTTAATACCAGGGGATTGCATAGATGCCCTTTGCACATTATTTTGACATGAGTAAAGGCCTGGGGTTTTACATGTTTTTTTTTTACTTGGGCTCTTGTGCCATATTATCTTAAAATTTCTAGTGGCAGTTTAAGAGATAACTAAATGTTTAATCTTGTCCTTCTCACTAAGGAGTTCTTTTCTTACTGTTGCAAAAGCCATTTGCATGTAAAGATACAGATTATGATATGAGACAGACATGTTCCTTCCATTGGCAGAAGAAGGATGTATTTTCACAGGAATCTGCTTTTCAGTAATAGTGTTGTAGTTCTTTAATGAGTCTGACATGAACCATAGTCAATAACATTAAAATGTTTATATCTCAGTATATTGAAAAAACACTGACATTTAAAAGTAATTTCTTTTAGGAAAATATAAGGGACTATGTATTGCACAGTAGTTTCCCTGAATTGTGAGGAATATTAAGTACAATTTCATGGACAAAATGTAATTCTTTGGTTACATGGATTATTCTATCTAAGACAGACCTAGACAAAGTAACTTCTATTCTTTCCTTTCCCATGTCCTCCTGTTTGTCTCTGCACTGCACTGGAGACAATATTCTTTCAATATTTTTGGCTTTTCTGTCTTTAACCTTTGTCTACCAGTTCTCAATTTAATTTCTCTGAAATAAACTGATTTTAAGAAAAAAAAACAAAAAAAACAAACCATAACAGAGCCCTCTGTCAAGAGAATGGTGAAACTGATATGATGGAGCAGCCACCACCAGGGTTGTGGAGAGATAGCCAGGGTGATAATAATTTAACACAGATTTGCTGTAACCACAGTCCAGGCAACTGTGCCCTTGGGCTGGATTATCCATTTAGTTTAAAGTGGCTGGAAGGTAGCTTTCCAGAGATACTTCAGCAGCATTACCCTTGCTGTGAGGCCCTTTGCTCCCCAGTGGTGTCATCTGCTTCCTAAATGTCAGTGCAGTGTTTGACTGCTGCCTGTACTTTGATTCTGTACAGCATTACTCTATAAAAGCTAAAGGTTAGTGTTCTACTGGTGGAAAGTGTGGGAATGATTTGCAAGAGCAAAGTTGAAATCATAAAAGAAAGGACCTCAATAGATCAGGGCATGTCCTAAGACATGCTGGTATATAATTAACCAAAAAAGCCATTCCAGCTCCTGCTCCCTCTCTCCACCAACTTAAATGCTGAGAAAAATAGAGGAAACAATAAAGAAACCATTTCTGTAGGAGACAGATGGCATCTTAATTGTTTTGAAGACACAATTAAACATTCTTATAGCAGGATATCACTTTCTGCAACTCTTCCAAGTCTTATAGTTAAATTACTGAATATTAGGTTTGTGTAGATAGATAAAGATTTTGGGGTGTGTGTGAGTGCTTGTTTATTAGAATCAATCCTTTAGGTTATTGCATAGGAAATGCTAGTCCTTTGTATCTGGTCAACTAGCAATTTATAGAACTGAACAGCAAACTTTATTGCAAAAATTTGCTGAGGCACTGAAAACAGTTTTAACAGTAATTTTAGGGCATGCATGTCTGATTAGGGAACAAGCAACCATATGGAATAATAGCTGTAGGGGTCTGCAAGAGAAATGGTGTAACATATCTGAAGCTTTCTTTTAAGCTTTTCAGCTCATTTAAGCTGTAATTCCTTAAGGAATTGGGAACTAGAGCAGGGATGTCTAGTATAGAACTGAGGCAAAGCTGCTGGAGGCCTCAGGGAAGAACGGTTGTTCCTTGTGAAAGGTAGTCAAGTATCAATATTGAATATTCAAATTTCAATATTGGATGAATAGAAAGAATTTGGCTTCCTTGCCTCTGGTCATCTGTGTCAGTAGCAGTTAAGATATTATACTAACTTGTATTAATATATCCATAAATACTGGCTTAA
Source organism: Buphagus erythrorhynchus (assembly GCA_013400855.1). Taxonomy (NCBI): domain Eukaryota; kingdom Metazoa; phylum Chordata; class Aves; order Passeriformes; family Sturnidae; genus Buphagus; species Buphagus erythrorhynchus. The sequence goes on from VZTT01024187.1 coordinate 4,431, forward strand.
AAGCTTTCTTTAACAGCCATTTTTTGACCTCTAAATTATTGAAAGAAGAATAAAAGAAATCCTTCAGCTACTTGAGTTTAGAGCAATTTAATTGGCAGCTTCAAACCCATGAGATACATTCTGTATATACTCTTGCGATTAAATACAAAAATAATTAAATAGTGATGTCCTTTGAATTGCCCCATTTTCTTCCACTGATTTAATTTGTATACAAATATTTCTAACATACAAAAGTGCTGTATCACCTTTCATTCTGTAAATGTATAAATGAATGTGGACTGTCAGGCATTGGGATCACTAACACAAGAAATTACATATAAGCAACAATTTTTTATTCCAAGTTCTCTATTCTATGGAGGATTAAGGTGGCATTACTTTTCAGGTTGTGTGTGAAGATTGTCTGTCCAACTGAGTTTTCTTCCACCAAGTCCCCCCACATAATTTAATGAATACTTTATAAGGCAAATCATCCCGTGTCTGACAGGCTATGTGTGCTGTGGTAATCTGTGCAAACCAGTTCCTTGTTTCTCTTCTTTTTCTCATGTACTATTCTGTCTCAGTGGCTGAACAGAAAACTCCTCTATCACTGCAGCTTAAATGCAGCCGGTCACTGATGATCTGACTAATGCTCAGGTACAGCAAACAGGAAGATAAACACCTTCTGCCGAGAGAATCTCCATCAGCAGATATTGTGCAGGGATGTGTGGGCTAAGCAGCAGCTGATTTCTCTGTTGCCCAGCACTCTGCACCAGCAGAAACATGCTTGTGGCAGTTAATGTGTGCCCTATGACTTCTAATGCCATGCTAAAATCAGAGGCAAGACCATTTAGACTAACCAACATCTGATTATCACAGTCTTTCCATATTTTAAGATGGTTTCACCCTTTCCCTCCCTTTTGAACTCACAACTTCCTAGAAATATCTTTGCAGCAGAAACAGTACCAGTATCAGGCTGACAGCTAAAGATGAAATGTAGTGTTTGATTTCTCCCAACATCTGACATTCTGTGCAAATGCCAGTGTGTCTGTTTGAGTTCTCTTCAGAATGTACATTCTCTTTCCCCCTTCCCCCACAGAATGTGCAGGATGATATTTAAGAAAGCATAGTTCTGATATTAAATGAAGTACAGATGATTAAGAGCAAACAGAATGTCAAGAAAAGGTTATGAGTTAAAATGTTCCTCATTGTAATTCCAAATCTTCTCACTGAACTCCTCCACCATGCTCTAATAAAAACAGCCTACTGCATGAAACTTGGTCTCTGAAAATCTTTGTGCCAGTTCTTTCCTGAAAACAATAAAAGTATTTATTCTTGGTTTATTTGGAGCCTGCTATTAACTTTTTTAGAAAAAATAATAGCATTTTGCCCTTGATCTTGAACCTCAGCATTAGTCAGAGCAATGGGTGGTCAGCTCCAGTTTCCATCACCAAGCTGAAAATCTCTACTAGAGTCATAGAGTATCTTGGATTGGAAGGGACTCACAAGAATTGTTGAATTCAACTTGGAAGGGACTCACAAGAATTGTTGAATTCAACTTGGGGCTCTGCACAGGACATCCCCAAGAGTCACACCATATCCCTAAGAGCATTGTCCAAATTCTTCTTGAACTCTGTCAGGCTTGGTGATATGACCACTTCCCTAGCAAGCCTGTTCTAGTGCCAAACCACCCTCTGGGAGAAGACTGTTTTCCTAATGCCATAAATTTCCCCTAACACAGCTTCATGCTGGTCCCTCAGGTCCTGTCGCTGGTCTCCACAGAGCAGAGATCAGTTCCTGCCCCTCCTCATTGCCTCATGAGGGAGCTGTGACTGCAGTGAGGTCTCCCCTCAGTCTCCTCCAGGCTGAACAGACCAAATGTCCTCAGACACTCCTCATGCAGCTTCCCCTAAAGGTCCTTCACCATCTTTGTTGTCCTCCTTCAGATGCTCTCTAAGAGCTCAATGTAATTTTTATGTTGTGCCGCCCAGACCTGCCCCCAGCACTGGAGGTGAGGCTGCCCCAGCTCAGAGCAGAGCAGGACAATCCCCTCCCTTGCCTGGCTGTGATGCTGTGCCTGATGCCCCCCAGGACAGGGTTGGCCCTCCTGGCTGCCAGGGCACTGCTGGCTCAGGATCAGCTTGCCATGGACCAGGACCCCCAGGGCCTTTTCTGTGGCACTGCTCTCCAGATTCTTGTTCTCCAATCTNGACACGCTTGGCCCTCCTGGCTGCGAGGGCACTTCTGGCTCAGGCTCAGCTTGCCATGGACCAGGACCCCCAGGGCCTTTTCTGTGGCACTGCTCTCCAGATTCTTGTTCTCCAATCTGTCCATATATCCAGGGCTGCCCCATGCCAGATGCAGAATCCAACACCTTGTTAAACTTCTTACAGTTGGTGATTGCCCATCTCAGATCCCCAGGGCCTTTTCTGTGGCACTGCTCTCCAGATTCTTGTGCTCCGATCTGTCCATATATCCAGGGCTGCCCCATGCCAGATGCAGAATCCAACACCTTGTTAAACTTCTTACAGTTGGTGATTGCCCATCTCTCTAATTTGTTGAGGTCTCTCTGCAGGGCTTCTCTGCCTGCAGGGGAATTGAGAGCTCCTTCCAGTTAGTATTGTTGGCAAACTTTGCATTGTGACCGATTATTGTGTTTACCTTCATGTGTTTTTCAGTGACTCCCAGAATAATCTTCTCCACAATCTTATCAGGCACTGAATTGAATCTGACCCAGGCTTGTATTTTCCAGGATCATTTTTCTTGCTTTTCTTGAAAAATGGGGCTTTTGCCAGCTTCCAGTCAACTGAGACCTGTCCATACTCCTAAGCTCATTGAAAAATCATGTGATCACCTGGAACAATCTTTCCAGTAGTTAGAAGGGCAATATGTGGAATCTAAACATTATTTTCTGAAGAGATTGTTTCTCAGAGGTTCTTTCTGTTTTTGTTTGGTTTTTTTTCTCTTAAGGTTAGTTTTAGCTAACTAACACCATTTAGCTCCCAGGATAGTCTTGCCATACAATCAACTTGATACCTTGGCAAGTATGAAGAAAATGGGGTGTTCTCCTGGTGAGAGTATAGGACAGTGAAGGGGCAGGACCACCACTTCACACAGCAGCTGCCTACTAGATTGGTTTAATTTTCCCATGAGACAACACCTCCATGTAGAGCTTTTCTCCTGACATTTTTGATGACAATAACTTTCAGCATAAATTTCCTTTGATTAATCCACAAATTATGCCTGTTTTTTTCTCAATGTTTTGCCATTGCTGTACTCATAAGTTGTTAATTTAATGTGGATCAATCAACACAGTTATCTGGGTTGATACATGAAGATATTTCCTCAACAGTGAAATTTAAGAATTTACATCTCCTGAAGTTAATCAGACTACTAAGCAGAAGAGAAGCAGCATTTCTATTTAATTTTCTTCTCTAGCTAAATCAATATAATTTGAGTTTTGTTTTAGAAATGAAAAAAATATCCTTTAGGCAGTGGTACTGTATCTTATCTGCATCACTTGTAGGAATTCAAACTTATGAGGCTAATATTCTGGCAGAAAAAAACAACAAACACATGAAACTACAGAGTAATACTATGGAAAATTGTGAATTTCAATAAACCATATTTGGAGACCAAAAATTAAAGAAGAAACCATTTCCTACTTATTGCCAAAAAAGAATAATAGATAAAAAGATAGCACTAGAGAGAGAATGTAATTACCTGATGATCTCACATTGAAGTCTATCATAGAGGGGAATTTGAATGAGTATCTCAATAGATAACATGGAAATAACAGGATGCACAGGCTTAGAGATTGTAATGAACTTCTCTGCCATGTTCATAGACCTAAATTCCCATGTATTATGCTGCTGACATTAGAGCACAGTGTATTATTCTGTTTGCTGCTCTACAAATAGTCCTTTTATAGTATGTTTGGAAGGGACTGCCCAGGGAAGTGCTTGAGTCACCATCCCTGGAGGTATCTAAAAGATGTGTAGGTAAATTAAAGTCATAGTTTAGTGTTATACTTGGCAGCATTAGGTCTCTGGTTGGGCTTGATCTTAGAGGTTCCTTCCAATCCAACCTAAATAATTCTATGATCTGTGTCAACTTTGTTGACTCTGCTTTCAGAGCAGTGATTCTCTTCTATATTTGTATAACTTTTGACCTAAAAGGCAGAGATTCTTATACATCTAGGAAGTAATCAGTGTTTAAGGGGTTTTGGTATGGAATTGGATGCTTGGACTCTCACAGAGTCCTATTGTTGAACATGATGATTCTGGAAACATCATAACAACAAAAACTGTAGGCAGTTGTCCAGACCTTGATGTCTGCACAGATTTCATATGTGAACACATGCTGGTTTTAGTTAATGGCTTCTACATCAGCTCAGAAAAAGAACTTTCCAGAACCTCAGTAGAGAGACATAAAGATTTTTTTTTTATTAGATACAAAAAGACTTGCTAAAGCTTGACATAAGACACTAGATTTTTGTTTTATTGAAAAATCTCAGCACTTGTTCCAGCTTCCCTACTTTACCAGATATCTAACTTACTTCTTGGTGAGCAATAATTACCCAAGCAAAAATGCTATGTGCTACTACAAAGGAAAAAAAAAAAAAACCTTAAAAATCCCTCTCAAATATCAGCTTCTAATGAACTACAAATCACTGAGATTTTTGTCTCTTGCTCTTTGTTTTTAAAATAATTAAAATGTGTGTTTGCTGACTTAAATGTTTACTTTAAATCTTCTCTCAATAACGAAGGTAATGAAAGCAAGTCTGCATTTTCTTTTACTTTGATCAAGTGTTAGACTTAATTGCTTGCTGATATGACATTGCAATTTAAAAGAAAGATTATAAATGTGACTTTGCCTGGTGTCTTCTGAGAAATGTTCTGAAAAAATAAGCCTCATAGTTTGTGTCAAATGTTAATGATTTGTTTTTAATAGCAACTTTTGTGAACCCCTGTGATTAAAGTAGGGCTAGATAGAGGCAATGCCACTAATAGAGAGCAGCTGAGCTTACTATAAATGTGGCTTTCTTCTTGTGGATTGGTTATAAACTTTGCCCTGTGGCTGGTTCTGCTCCAGTAAATGCAGATACTTCAGTTAGAAATGGAGTTTTCATCTTCTCTTTAGATACCAGCTGAAGCCCGTATATTCTGATGAGAGAAGGAGCTTGTTTTGTGGCTGTATATTGCATAAAACAGTTGGAGTTTTATGCAAAAGATAATGGTAAATTTTCCCAAGGGAAGAGAAGGAAGAAGAGGTATGGGGAAGGAGAGGAGATGCTCCTTTATGGCCGTCTGGCATTGCATGGTTTGCTCAATGATGTAATTATTCCGTCCTGTGCTCTTTTCCAATATTGCAGGTGTACAATATCTCAGAATCCTGTGACACACGTGCTGCAATATAACTTCATGTCCCTACTGCTTTGTTCAGCACTTGTTGGCTCTCAAACTTTTTATGGCAGCATATGGCTGTCTGATGTTAGCATTTCACTGTGGACAATATAATGAATTTCCAACAGTCTAATGCTCCCCTAAGCCTCATGCCAGCTAAGTGGCGGTGAACTTGTCTGGTAGATGTAGTGCTGCTTCAGAAGAGCTTGACAGGAATGTCTGGAATGTGAACAAGGACCCTCTCCACCTTCCCATCCCTAATTAAAATTGCAAAATCTTATATTTTGCTCCAACTCTACTTAAGTTCTGGCTTCTTTTGATTTTAGAATACTATTATTTTTAGATATGTAGGCTTGGATTGTTTTGCTGTCCCTTCATGACATCTCCATGGATTTGGTTTCTATTAGCTCAGTTGGTGAGGAATAGGATCACAACTGAAAATTTTGAAATTGTGGTCCAATGATGTAATAATAATTAATTACCTTTTTATTTAGTTTTAGCCCTATGTTATTACAATTTTTTTTCTAGCTTTTGTGTGAAATGTTGAACTTTTCTTACTTTTCTCTCTTCTGCTTTCAGCTTTCAATATTTATAGTCTAAATATTTGACAAATTGATAATGTTTAAAATTGTTGACAGATGTAGGCAAACCCTAAATACTTGGAAGGTTTAATAAAATATCATGCAACCTGCATAGCTGCAAGGGGAAAATACTGCATTGTTTAGGAACATAATTTTTGAACTTTATAATCTATTATTGTCAAAAGGAACAGAAATTTCAATAGAGGAAAGGAGACATATCTAAGTGGAAATGTTCATATAGGTTTTGTAAAAATGTATATCCTTACGGAAATAGACTGGAACATGCACATTGGTTATCCTATTTGAGCAATGAGTGATTTGGAAGATGGTTATTATGTACAGTCTGGGTTAGAAACTTGCCTGAAATTTTCATTTTTTCAGAGTTGCTGTCATACATTAAAGCCAATAGTGCTGTGGTAATGTGTGTTTTGATGGTATTAAAGTCAAGGGTAATTCACAGTTGCTTTCACATTGAGTTACAACTTTCAGCCATTTGTTTAAAACTACAGAAATTTTAAAATGAGGGTGTTAGAAGTGTTCTAATGCATGCAAGAGGAAGGGTCAACATTAGCCACTTAGATGAAATATATAGAGGACAAGCCCCCTCACTCCTTGCCTGGGATCTTCTTAGGACTCGATCTTCCAGTGCAATTGTCAGAAATTTGGAAGAGTGTTTTGTGATATTTTAGTCAGGTAGAACTCAAAAATTTCACCTGACAGTTAACTCCAGTATTTATTACGCAGTCATCATGTTTTATATGTTTGCTTAAATAAATTAATTTTTGATCTTCTCAAAAGCATTGGGGTATTTTTGTATTGCTTCTTCCCCTGCAAATTTGTTCTGGTACCTGAGTGTTCTGATAGTTAGCAGTATGATATGTTCTATGTTAATAGAACATATCATTCTTGGCTGGTTTTTCTTGTTTGCTTGTTTATTGTTTGATGGAGTAGCTTCATTTCTAGGTGCATTTAGAGCCAATATTTTCATCCTATTTCAGTTCATCATTGATAGTGCATATAAAGCTTATATGGCATCGAGGTTTCTACTGTGGCACAAATTTAAACTCAGGAAACAAAATCGTGTCTATTCAGACTTTAAAGATTGAATTAAATCAAATCCTTGATAGTTGGTTTCAGCTGTATCAATCTGAATTCATGAAAATCACTAAGTGCCATATGAATGCTGGAGGAAATCTAAGGCTGCAGTACAATGATGTCAAAATTTTTAAGCATAACAGCCTGAGTAGTTGCTATGAAAAGTCAAAGAGCTGCAAGCAGTATGAGTGAACAGATTACCTGGACCACTCTGGTCTATTTATGCTATGTAGGTATTAAAAAACAGTGGAAACTACTGCTTGTGAGGAGCTACTTAGGTTGACTGAATCCCTACTCAAGGGACAACATTCATATTGATTCCAGTGGCAGAAGAAGAAGAATAAAAGTAAATGTTCTGTCATCTAGCTATCTTGTGGTATATGTGAGCTTAAGGGAGTGATTTCTACTGTAATAAAAATTATTTGTTTTTATATTGATTACATGCTAATATTGACTATTAGTAGTGCTGGTCTGAGGAACAATTGAGAAACCACAGTGGCTGGTCTTGTTTTCTAATGTCTTGAAGTGCTGAATAGAAGATTTGAATCAACTGAAGCCTGCAGACCTGTTATGTTTCTTGTTTCTGTTAAGTAAACAGTCACTGGAATGACTAGGAAATACTGTGTCCTGCCTAATCTGAGCCAGATCCAGCATGTGTTTCTCAGCAATTAGTCTAGGATTTTTAAAGAAAGGCCAGAGTGATGATAATGCTTTGTTGTTGCTTCTGCCCTATAGCAAAAGCAGTTTATAAGAGATAAAAATATTTTAAATGGAAAATGTACTATAGTTTTTTGACTATTGTCATAGTCTGTTTAGCTTAAAAGAGACAACTGGGAAAATAATGGCACTATGCTACTCTTGACTGTACCTGTCAAGACAGTGAACACCCTTTTCTCATATCCTTCTGTTCTGACTGCCAGATCTACAGAAAAAAATTGATGTGGCATCTGTCTGGCCTTGAGTTAGCTACAAGTCTGAGCAAGAGGTTTCCAAAGATTTGATAGGCATGTGTCCACTTGGGTGATGCTTTTAAACTCAGGCTGTCCCCACTGGGATCTGTCTGAGCAATGCTGCAGCTGTGCCTTTGCCTGGCCTTGTGTCTTGCTGCACCTTGGCTTCCTGGCTGGCCTTAGACTTGCCTCATCACCGTGGGCTTCTCTAGAGATCACCGGTCTTCAGCTGAACTTTGTTACCATCCTCTCACTCTGCTCAGCTTTTGTGGGTATCATGTGGTACCATTTTCCTGTGCCTATGCCAATGAGGGCGTTGTCCTTTCAGGCTTGCTGGCACTCTCAGATGCCAGGTCGCCTCTCTTCACTGAGCAGCCCACTCCTGCTACTCCCTTCTGATAGCTGCCAATATATTTTTTAGCATAAAGATTCCCAGTTAGTGATCACATTTGGGTGACTTGCAAAATAAAGGATTTTTTTTATAGCATAGCTTTTTTTCAGTGTTTTACAGTTCCATGAAAGAATTTTTATGATAAAATAAATCTCTTCCATCCCTGATATTCAAGGTCAAAGTGTATGGTGTTTGATCCTCTTCCAGTTTTTGAATCAGGGTATTTGATGGATACAGCACTGTTCTTTTTTTCTTATATGTTCTGAAGAATATTTCTGTAGTGCAGGAATGCACTCTAGAATATGAATATTCTTCCAATTATCCTGATGGACTACAGTGCTTCACAGAATCATTAAGGTAATCATGCATGCTGATGACTGTGCCCTTGAAATGGACATAGCAAAACATGCATCTGATTAGGAATAAATTGGCATAACCTGGAGATAGCCAGCACTCAATTTACACACTGGCCTTTGTGAAATACATTATATATAGATCCATAATTGTAGCTGGACCACAGACTGTTAAAGGCACCTGCAGATTAGCCCATTTTTTCAACACCTTATTCAGTACTACCCTCTCAAATAAGGCGTTGGCAAATCCAGAACCAATGCCTCTTTAGTTAATGGTCAGACAAAATTTGGACTCAGTGCTACCCTAAAATGAGTCCTCTGTTTGTGTGCCAGTATTGCCTTTGGTGTTGATGGATATATGTGGCTTCTGGCTTTGTTTAGATGCACACTGTCTT
>VZTT01024188.1:3923-15539 GCA_013400855.1 Buphagus erythrorhynchus
GAGGTGAAATGAAATGAAAGACGTGGGAAAAGTCTCCTCTGGAGTTGCTGAAGGAAGTTGGGGGGAGAAACAACTGTCTTTTAGCAAAGGTAGTGCAGGACAATAGAAAAGTAAATGACAGGTACCAGTACAAGCTGTGCACAGTCTGAGAACGAGCTTGAAATTTGATGCTTTGGCTGTCTTTCAATTTTGTCACTCAGCAACAATGAAACAAGATTTTTGTTTTGTCTTGGTGTTTTAGTGCTTTGCATTTTTGACTCCCTTAATGTTCTCATCTAGCTCAACTCTGCTATTTTTTAAATTAGACTTGTAGATATTTCAGCACTGAGATCCATACACCACAATGTCAACTATTGTTCTGGTTTTCATTAGAATCAAAATATTTTGCTGGCAGATACTAATTTTTCAAATACAGCTGTAGTTCATACCATTCTTTTTGTACAGTCTTTCTTCTAATCTGTTTACTGATACTATATCACCAGTGTGTGTTTTTCTTGTTCTAATTTTTTTCCAGCTTCTCAATTTGACAGTAGTCAGTTTGCTTCCTATTGTTAGCTACTTAGTGTTTGGCACTGATTGACTTCCATGTGGTTTTGGTTTCCTAGTCTTCTGTTTATTTAATATTCAGTGTCTTCCAATCCTGACATCTGCAGTTTTACTCTTAACAAGCTAATTTACTTCAAAACTTGGCTATTTGTTGTATTCACTTGTGTTACCATCCAGTGGGATGGTTATTCCTTTGCTATGTACCTGTTTTTCTCATTAATGATCATTACTAAGGTTGCCTGCTTTGTGTTATTTGGTTGCTCAAATTTGGTATTCATAACTTCACAAATTGGTTGCATGATAGCAGAGACCAGAAAGCATTAAGGGTAAAATTCTAAAGATCATCAACAATAGTTGGAAGTTGTGGGAAAGGGAATTAATGAACAACTTGAAGGGTTTTAACTCCATTAAATCCTTAAGCATAAAAGAAAAGAACTTTTATTAGATGTTTAATTTCAGGTCCCTTAACATAAGGTTGAAATGTACAGATACATGCTTCTAGAACTCTTCTTTTGGCAACTCTATGCCTTCCTTATGCACCTGTGTTCCAATTTAGCAGGTAGCAGATGGAGAGTGAGGATGGATATAGTTTCCAGAAACTTGGTATGTACCAAGGGAAGAAAGGAGTTTGTGAACAGTATGGGTTCCAAGTCTCATTAACTCTTGTCAGCTATAGCACCAGATGGCATGAGGTGTAACTCAGATGCTTCTGGTGAAACTTCAGCAGTGTAGGTGGGCTTACTACTAGGTTGTTTTTCATTATTTTATTACTATTTTATTATCTTTGCCTTTGATAAAAATCAACAGTCATGTGAATTGTCAGTTTTGAAAACAGTAAGTTATGTAGCTTTTGATTGCATTTTAAAATTCTGTAGTGATTTGTGTAAATTATGCTTACTCACCTCTGTACCTTGCTATTCATACAGCATTCCTCCTGTATGAATAGTGAACTTCTGTGAGAGTACTACTGGAGCCAGGAGGAAAGTATGGAAAAGGAAGGGCTAAATAGAAGTTGTTTCTCAGCAGTAACTAAGAGATGTATGTTTCCTGTCTACACCACAAGTTGCTAAGTTCTCAAATGAAAGTCTCAAGAATTGTTCTTTGAAACACAGGAAAGGAACTGTTAGTTTTTAAAGAAATCAGATAGAGCTCAGTCTTCCTAGTTTCAGGCTGTCTTAATTAAATTTTGGGGATAATGAGTCTTTAGAACAGATTGCCATATAAATATTTTAAAAACGCAAAAACTCCAGAAAGGAAAAAGAAAAGTAATTGGTGTGACTAATGGAGTAAAATCTTTAAAAATGTGATCTTAACACTGTAGCACATGGTCATGGAGTGAGGATGGTGCTGCACCCTGACAAACAAGTGGAGTTAAACAAGGCCCTGCTGCACTGCTGAGCACGAGAAACCATGTGCCAGTCTGAGGCACAAGGCTGTGTTGTGTTGTGTTGTACAGGAGAAGTGAAGGCAGGTGTCATTTCTCATGGTGCATGCTTGGAGAGATCAGGAAAGGGAACTTTTGGAGGTATTTCTCATGTCTGTATCCAAAAATAGCTATTGAGAGTTTTTACTGCTCATGTACTTTTTCAAGTCAAATCACTGTTCCTTCTACTACTAATTGCCCAATCTGACAACATAACACAGTACTGTTGCATTTTATGATCTATTTCATTGATTCAAAACACAGCATAAAGGAAGTTCCTATTTCATGACTTGAACAATGTGGTTTGCAGGCTTCCGGACAGGCCCGGGTGTCTGAGGACTCTTATGAAATGGTAAACAAGCTTGGATTTGTCGTGTATTACTCAATTGCCTGAAAAAATGCTCCCATATTTTGAGCTTTATTCTCAGGATCTTGAGTATTTTATGCGTAATGCAAAAATATTACATATTAATAACTAGTAGTAATTTATATGATGAGATTCTTAAGTGTGAGCTTGAGACTGTGGTACTATTTCCTGTTGATGTTTGCTGCTGAAATACAGTTAAATATATTAAATACTTTCTCTTAGACCAGAGGTTGGTGTCTTTCTGATCTGATGCCTGTGTAAATCTTAAATTATTAGCACTGATAAAGTTGATATTTACAGTGAATAAGAACAGAATTTGAACACTGCATGAAGAAGAAATGAAAAAGCTGCATTACTGAAACTAAATTTCCTGTTAGCTTAGCATCCTTGATCTTCTGCAGCATTCATAGCATTCTTCATTACAAAGCAACACAAACACAGGTTTAAATTTGATTTATTGAAAATCAGTTTTGCATAATTATTCAACATCTGCAAGTCTTAAAACATTTAATTCTGAATAAAAAGTCCATTAAGGAAAAAAAAAAGTAATATATATTCTCCTTTGTAAATTTTATACAGTCAAAAGCAATCTACTCTTCAAAATCCAAGTACAATGTTACTTAACTGTAAGTTTGTCTACCAAATCCTTCACCTATCATAAACATATTCCAGCTGCCAAAGTCAAAGAACCTTTCTAGTTATTCCTGCTTTCATTTTCTCTAGTGGACCTTGAATGAAGAGCAAATACAGTCAGAGCTCTTAGTTGCAAAACAGTCATTTCTTCCAGATGAACTCTGCTGCCGATTGTTGCGTTTTCCTTCTCCCAGAGATCGCTGCTTGTACCGGGAGGCACTGAACTGCAGCAGCCCTGCGTCTGTGATCAGAGCAGGCTGCAGCCAGTGCCAGGTTAAACTGGGCCACCAAACGGTTTTGCCAGTGATGTGTAACTACAGAGAGGCACAGCAGAGCAGCTGGGGAACCCAATCCCTTAAGGTACCCTTAGAAAACTTGGCAGAGTTTATCTCTTGGAGTTCTAAGCTGAAATCTCGACTCTAGTAGCTTGGAGAGCAGAGGTAGATGTCTTAGTCACAGCTTCCCAGAGCTGGTTCAGCAATTTGCAGATGGTTTGGAGCATCACACATGGTGATGCATGCAAAGATAACAACATGGTATAGTGCTACTGGGAGAGGGACAGGGAAATGGCAGGAAAACATTATTTGCTACTCTAGCTGAAACAATTTTTTTCCTAGACATTGTTCTTATCATAGAAATAAGCTTTATACTTCCAGGCAGTTTAGAATAGAAAGCATCATATGGAAGTAAGATACACAAAACCTTAAAGGGGTACAGTCTTATTTTGGACACAGCTTTGCAGAAAGATGAAGTAGCTCAGCAGCCTTTGGAGCCCTCTATAACAAGTTTTGTAATAATAATAATAATACTACTTTTGCTTATAAAAACTATTTAGAAATATTATTGCTAGGTCCTCTTGTCTGAAGTTGAAGCTGAAGTGCTGTTTCTATGTTCTGTAGCCCTTGCTAGCATCTGTTTCATTTGAACAATGTATTTCTTCAATGCACCTATTGACCCTATTTTTATTCATAAAACAATATTTAATCACAGAAAGTCTCAAAGTTGCAACTCTGCCATTCATACAGATGACCCCACAACAGGCACAACACTACTACACATACTCTTTTTAAAACACTTTTTAAAAAAGTGTTTTTAATAAAGTTTTAAAAAAACTCTTACGATGAAATGTAGTTAACACATTTATACAAGAAATTCCAATGACCTGGCACATTGTAAAAATTATTAACTTGAAACTACTAAAAAAAGTTAATTCTCATGCACCAGGGGTTTTGGCAAAAACTATACCCTCACTACACTGTTAAAAGCAACTTCATCCAGATATTATGAATTTCTGATTTGGTATTAGCTTTGCCTTAGTGATACAACATATTCAGTTGATCTTAAAACTTACTGCTCTTATGATTTGTGCCTTATTCAGATGAACAGCTAGGTACAGAAACATGGGTTATATGAAGAATGTACTCATGCAGCTGAAAGATTTGTGAGGGTGAGCAAAAAGGGAAAGTTCAGGTGAACAGCTTTGGTTTTTATATGCCCATGTAAGTCACCTGGCTGTTACATTAGTCATACTTGTAATAAAAATAAAGTGGAAAATAAGAGGGATTTTGAGACTACAAAAATCAGTGTTTGTTTTGGCATATCATGATACCTTCTGCCTTTATTAACAGGAAAAAACATGAGAAATTACTTTTTAAAAAATTGTCTATTACATGAGGTTACAGTAACTAAGAATTTGCAGATGATACTTCAAAGTGTGCCAGTATTTGTATACCATATAGTCACTTGTCTCATGTAACAGCCAAAGAGGAAAACAGGATTGTGCAACTACAAGACAGAAGGATTTATGAACAAGAATTGTACCTATTTGCTCTAATTGTTTTTCAAAACTGCCTCAATTTCACATTGATGGTGCTTTTTTTAAAGTGCTGATATTAGTCATCTGTTATAAAAAGAGATCTCATGTTCTTACACAGTTAGCCCAGTGTTTCTCCATGATTCCAAAGAAACAAAAACTGAGGATTTTTAAAAACATGTAATTTTGAAGAAAAATGACAGTAACTACCAATCCTGTAAACTTAGGCTCATGTAAATTTACTCAGTATTTAACAGCAACTAAATCAATGTCTAAGTTACTACTTAAACTTCTATGTGAAAATGAAGAAAATGATAGTTATATTAACATTACTTTGCATATGCACCAAGTGTGCTATGCATAAAGTAGGCATTAACAATCATTAACAAATCCTACAAGTACAAAAAAAATAGTTAGTAGCATTTGGAAAAATGGGAGAACTTGGGAGGAGGCATTATGTTCATGTTTAAAAAAAAACAAAAACAACAAACCACCACAAAAAACAACAGAAAACCCCCAAATACAAACACCAGCACTATCACATCCAAAAAGCCCAACATGAATTGCAAACCTGATTTTTACTGTCTGTTCAAAAGAATCTGAAAGGTCTTTATTTTCTTTACTGTGGGTTATTGCTCCCCTTCTCCCCCATACCTGTTATATTGTTACGATCATAATATGAACATTAATGAATATTAAGTTCTACTTTTCCTCTTGTCTTCAAAGAGACTTTTCAACATGTAAACCTGAACAGCTGATACCACCACCATTACTCCCAAGTTGACCATGGACCAGAAATTCACTCTGTCAAAGTTGCTTTCTTGGATGTTTCGGTCACGAGCCTCAAATGCTCTGAGCAGGGTCTGAATCTGGACACTTTTGCTTAATCTGGCTTTGACACTGTTGATGGATTCCTGGTAAGTAACAAAAGAGTATTTTTAGAAAAAAAACCACCTGAATTAAGTGTACAGCTTGCAGCATATACAAAATTATTAATACTGTATTACCACCTGTAATTTAATTTCTTGACAAGTGGGGAGTTAACTGTGATGATGTATTTTAAAATGAAATTTTCATTCGTCTAGCCTGTTTATTGTGTATCACCTATAAAGATGTAATTAATGTATCATTAGTGTTCTGTAGTAATTTTTTTTCTCTTTTATAGGTAGGGAGGTAAGAGAAATCAAACCTATTTGGACAAATAAAAAGTAGTGAATCTGCAGAACTAATCTCAAAACAGATTATGTAGTAGCAAGCAAATGTAGAGTTTTTTCTGCTGTATAATAAAATTAAGGAGTTTTTTAATGGAAACTACTATCAGGGCTATATCTGTAGCAAAAGAAAATTACAATAATGTTACATTCCTGTCTGCTTCTGGTGTTTCCACTGTAGTGGCTATAAACTGCTGCTTCAGCCTTGATACAAAAGCAGAATTTTGGCAATAAATCTTGAATAGGACAGCTAGAGGTCCTAGAAAGGACCTAAGAGTGTGACCCTGAACTAGAGGAAGTACCTGAACACTCCAGCCATGACAACAGCAGCTCAAGATTCACACCTTACTCTGCACTTACTAAGTAAACAACTGGTCCCTATGATCTGTTGAAGTTTCATCCACCACGTAATAGATACTGACAACATAAAAGCTGATCTCATGAAGTGCTGAATTATGTTCTTGATATAATTATAGATCCTGAAGTAACTTTTAGTGAGAAGACCAGCATTTGCAGTAAGAGGAGGGTAATAATTAAAAAAACCCCCAAGTCATACGGTTAAATCCAGCAGTAACATTTTCTCTGTTTCATATTTAACAAAAATATTTCAAAATAGCTATTCTGGGGAGACAAATAATTTTATGATGATAAAGTTAATTGTTACACAATAAGGAAAATGAACACCACATAACAGCTTTAAACATAAGACATAATTCCTTATTTTTGCCATAAAATGTGTTCTCATTAAGGAATTAAACCACTGAGTACTTATGTTAGTCCTCATAGAGCTTGCAGGGGAAGTAATACTTGGCAAAGTAAACAACGGGATCAAATACGAACCCTAACTTTACAAAAATTACCTACTTTATAAGATTTTCAAGGCTCTCAAAGATAAGTTCTGCATTTCTTTTTCTTTTGGAAGAGATACCAGTATGTAAACAAGTATCTATCAAATCCATTGAAGTATTTCTTGTGATTAGTGTGAGTGGGATTTTCTTTACAACTTCGCATATAAATTTTGCTTTTTTCTAAGTGTCTTGATTGCCAATTTTAAAGATCTGGTCAGATTTTCAGATTCTGTATTTGGTTTTATTATTATTTAAAAGTGTTATACACCCATAAAACATTTTAAACATTGTTTGTTTCTTTATTTAAAAATCTGCATTGTATTTATGGCAATAAATCATATATATACTGTAATTTTCTACATGATGTATTCAGTAAGTGTGTGCAGATGTTGGGGTTTTGGGTCTTTTTTTTTTTAAGATACCTATTGTCTGTAGCTATGATCAAAAAAACAATAGCTTACTGCATCCTACCAAGCACAAAGAACAGTTGTACTGGAGCACCAAGCAATCCTTTGCTTCTACAGTAATCTCAATATTTAATGATCATAAAGGGAATAAGAGCTTTGACTCAGCAGTAATCTGAATCCTACATCAAACAGGCTCAGCATACAGTTTAAGCAAACATAATCACTCCATGTCTGCAAAGATGAACCTGTAGTTTATGCAAATTAACTCTCATTCAGTTTATCAGTTTGAAAAGGTGTAATAAAATTTGGGGGGAAAAATATAGTACTATCTAATTTACAGAAGATAGAAACAGTAATCCATACTTCTGCAAAGATGTGATGAAAAGGCTAACACAGTAACTGTATCTTTAAACATTAATAAAAATTATGCAGTAATTCCAACTGCATTATAGGGGCTAAATAATATTTTAATGCTCAAAGTATTAATTTCATTGCTGCTAGGGAAGAATGTCACATTTTAGCAGTAGGAAGAAAGGAAGCTGAATTGGAAGCCAAGTGACTGAGAGCTAGGCAGTTGCTTCTTGCTGATGAAGGGCCTATTCTGAAAAGATCTTCAAGTTTCTGTGTGTAAACAAGAGATCCATGGTGCTAGACTTCCTGTATTAGTAAAAGCAATTTGTGGAACTGGAATACATTTCAGGATGACGCAACAGACCAAGGCAGAACAGCTACATGATGCTGAGTTTTTTTCCAAATGCTCTTACATTGAATAGAATGAAAGATTAAATACTAACCAGAATATCCTCCAATTTCATGTCTAGGAGATCTGTGCCTGTAACATACTTCTTCCAGTCTTCCTCATCTTGACCATCTTCTCCCATATTGTCCAGGATCAATTCAAAGAAAATCACCTTTTCAGAAATGGTACTAAATGTGTTGTCAAAGCAGAACATGTAATCCCCATCTTCTGTTTCCACCCTGTGTACATAAGCAAAACATGATTAACTACACTTTCTGTGCTGGTTCTCAAAAAGTCAGTTTTTGTAAGCATACCGGTCCCTTTAAGACTGACAATTGTGTACTTAGAAATAACCAAATCTTCTTTTGGTATAAAAATAAGAACTCTAAAGACACCTTACAGATTACACAGTCACAGCAAAACAATCCCACTGACTCCAAAGGCTCAAAATGATGCAGACAGTAGCTTGCTTTTATTTCTTTTCAGGGATTTTGAATCATTGCTACTAATTAAAAAAAATGCACAAGAAGTGGAATTCTTATGCTGTATAGTAAAATTACAGCAAATAATACATATTTTGACAAAAGGATTGGAAAAATAGGGTACTTTTTAGCTTCCTATTTCACATGATCTTTTGATATTAGATATGGAGAACTTTTTAAACTCCATAATAATTATTTTTATCCACTGAACATTAACAGCTATTATTAAAACAAAAATACCCTTCACTTCGTGGTACAATTAATGTAAAAAGCATTCACTGTTTAGAAAAGAAAATCGGTATTATCAAACTATTATCTTTCCTATTAGAAAGACTACTGTAACACTTAGGAATAAAATGTACTCAACCTTCATTTAGTTATATTTTCTAAAGAAACCAGAAAAGTTTTTTATGTAAGACTTCTGAATCTGAAGATTTTAAACTTACGTATGAACTCCATCTGATTTTCTTTCATCAAAAACTAGAGTTTCACCTTTTGGGGACAGCAGATGAAAATCAACATCTAATCCTGCTCCATCCAGAACCTGTGAAACAAACAAAAATAACCAACCTTGGACCAGTAGAATTCCTGATTGCACTGCTGACAGGAACATTTTTAGGGAAGGCAAATGTTTTTAGTTAAGGGAACAGAATAAAATAAAGAATCTGAAAGATTCTGAAATAAAGAATCTGAAAGATTAATCTGTCTGGATGAGCTGACACCAAATGAACTGGAAACAGATGAAAAAATGGCTCAACCTAAAAGCATTTTAGCAATTTCAGAATCTTAAACTAAATGCAATCTCAATCTGCCAGGCTGGGCTTATATTGAACCATTCCCTAATTACTTTTAAGAATGGATGCAGTTTTATCAACAGGCAGGGTTAGACAATCTGTAAAAATACCAACAAGAGATGACTAAATCTGGCATTTCTATGGCTGATGTCACTGATTGGCAAGTACCTGCACTACTCCCATTTCAGTGGTAGAATTGTTCTAACAAGTCCCTTTTCTGTATATACATGTTATACATATTTGTACACTATGTGCTGTCACCCCTAAGATCTCTTTGTTGGGTGAATTACCAGTGTTGAAGACAGGACCAAACCTCTTATGCCAATCAAAGCTGTACCACAAGACCCTCTCACCTTCTGATGCACATTTAAGGTATGAATTCTGCCAGGGCATTCTCTTTTCCCAAAGGTAGAAGGAATTGAAGACATTTATCTTCCTAAATTCTCAGGGAGTGTCAGAGCATTACAAAGTTGTGCTGCTTTAACTGCGTAACACAGCTACAGTTGTATCACCACACCTATTGTGTTGTAGAAATTATTTATAGGGAAGGTAGTAATTGCATAAGGGGGTGGAGAGGGATAATTTTTATGACATTACTTAAGTCCATGCTGGGGGAATATTTTTTTTGTTGTTGTTGTTTTTTTTTTTGGTTTTTGTTGTTTTTTTTTTTTTTTNTTTGTTTTCCAGTGAGCTTTTTGAGTATAGCAGACTGCTCCTGCTGAAAAGGAGGGCAAAGTTTACACTGACTCAAACTGACACTGAAGACTTACCAAAAAAAAAAAGGATAAAGGACAAAGAAAATTACTAGCTAATCAAATTAAAAACCATACATAGTGACATATCTTTAGGGCTATGCTCCAGTCTAAACACACAGAAAAGAACCTTTGTATTACCACAGTGTTTACCTTGTGTCTTTGGAGGATGACCTGCATTTTATCTTAAATATTCTTATGCTTTAGCCACTAACATAATTAAGTACAAAATAAATCTATTTGCAGCAATATACAGAGCTAATTTTCTACACATTCAAATAGAAAACCAAATCATTACTGTTAACAGTAGTGCTAAAAAATTTATACCTGAGTAGAAATAGGTTACGTATATAATGTTATACACATTAGTCCTTTCTAAAATAATGTCTTTATTTAGCTTATGATCAAACTAAAATCCTACTCTGTGCAAAATAAACTTCTGTTTGGCTTAGACAGGGCTCTAAACAAAGCTTGAGCACCTCTCTTTCATTCTTGCTCACTTCTGCATGTAGCAGTATTAGAAATTAGAAAAAAACACGAATTTCAGCTTTGTCTTTCAGTTGGGAAACAGAGGGGAAAAACAGATAGAGGGGGAAGAGAGACAGATCCTGGCCCACTTCGAGGCACAGTGATAGGGTGGGAGAATATTCAGTGCAGCTTCCCTCACTGTACCTATTTTACTGAAAAAAAAGTTTGTTTTTAAGGAGGAAAAACAGTCTGAGATCGAGATCTATTCCAGACATCTCTGGGAAACTCGGCTCTTCCTCAAGAAAGACATCAATATCTGAATGATAGTCTGTAAAATCAGACTGTTTCTCTAAAACTTTCGTCATTGACATGAAAGGTGTTTAATATCAGCAAACAGCTAGGCAAGTACAGGCTCTGTGCATCAGCACTACATTCCTCATGCTTTAGAGCTACAACACAAGGTCACAACCGTGAACTTTCTACATTCTGCCCTTTTAAAGGATGGCGACTTGAGCTCTTCTAAAGTAGAAACAAAAAACTCCCCCAAACCACCAAAAGAATGTATTAGAATAATTGAAAAGGCTGGTAAGTTAATTAAATTAATTTTGAACTCCCGAAGGCAGAACTTCCACCAGTGTACAATTCCAACGTGGCTCTGCGGGCAGAGCTCGGGCTCGGGGCAGGGCACCGCGTCCCCCGGCAGGGGCTGCCCCTCAGGGCCGCGGCCTCAGGAAGGCAGGACGGAGCTGCGGGCAGCGGGGCCGGGCAGAGCCGCTCCACGGGGGGCCGGGCAGACGGCCCGGACACGGCAGCGCCGCCGTCACGGCGGATGCGGGACCTCAGCTCCCCTCGGGACACCCCGCGGGGAGACGCCCCCTCCCGCCCTGCCCGACCTGGTACTCGAGCTCCAGCGAGGCCTCCTTGCGCATGGGCTGGTAGAAGCACTCCTTGCGGCCGGCGGGCAGCGTGAAGGTGAAGTCGCTGTCCAGGGAGGGGCTGAACTCGGCGGCGCGGGGCGGCGGCAGCAGCAGCGCGAGGCACCCGAGCGGCACCAGCAGCAGCCGCGGCCCCATCGCGGCAGCGCCTCGGAGCGCGGAGCCCCCGCGCGCGCACGCACCGAGGGGCGGGGCGCC